>JANHGL010016552.1:175838-240852 GCA_024611195.1 Ceyx melanurus
ATTTAATATACTATATTTAATATAATTTATTTCATATATATTTATTCTTTTTTATGTATAACTTTTTTTAATATTCTATCACACAGTAATAATGATTCTTTTTTTGCAGTTCTCACATCCCATTTTTCTTACTTTTTCTTGATCCAAAATCAAAGCTCTGTGGTTTTTTTGAGTGAAGGAAAGCCCCACCACTCAGGGCAGTGAAATACCTCTCATGCTGCTTGCTCTCTGGACTGCTTCATGCACTCCAGAACCCTGCTTGAACACAGGGGAAATCAAGTGAAATTGTGTGTCTTGGGTCAGCTCCAAGCTCTTTTTAAGTGAGCACTTAGCTTGAAAAGTTCTTGTTTTGTTTATCCAAGCACTTCAGACTCACTCCACTGCCTTCCCTCTTTGGCTTGGTTTGTTCACTTTTTTTTCTCTGTTTTTCTTTTTTTTTTTTTTTCTTTTCTTTTTTTTCTTTTTTTTTTTCTTTTTTTTCTTTTTTTTTTTTTTCTCTTTTTTTTTTTTTCTCTTTTTTTCTTTTTTCTTTTTTTCTCTTTTTTCTCTTTTTTTCTCTTTTTTCTTTTTTTCTTTTTTTTTTTTTTTTTTTTTTTTTTGTTTTTTTTCTTTTTTTTTTTTTTTTTTTTTTTTTTTTTTTTAGTTTTATTTTGAATGTGATCTATTTATTTAAATGTGTGGGCTCTTATTTTATGATTATTCCATCCTGGCAAGTAATGTAACTCCTCTCATGTGTTTTTAAATCCTTCTAAACCCTGAAATTCTTTTCTTTTGAGCTTGCTTCTGATGAAGGGTTTTTTTTCTTTCATTAATAATTTGAATTATTTGTTACACTCACTTTAAATGACAACAAATGTTCTCACTAATTGGCATCTGTGATGCCTTGTCCAATACATGCAATTTTCCTTATTTAATGTGACCAGTTGTTAATCTGAGAGGAGAATCTCAGTTCTTTTCTCAGCACCTCTGAAGCTCTGCTGCAGGCTGAACCAGCTCAACTCCCTCTGCCTCTGCTGGAAGGGCAGTGCTCCAGTCCCCTCTATCCAAGCTGCTCTTGCTTTTTAGCATCTCAGGTAGGGTTTGACACTCACTGGTGGTGTTTCCTCTTGCAGGATACTTTGTTTGAACCTGAATTTTTCCAAAGCACCATCGTCTGTGAAATGCCCAACAATGACCTCAATAAATTCAAAGGCTACATGTAAGTATTTGTTCCCCACAAATGCATGTTCTCTCTGGAATTTGGTATTTCTCTTGGAAGAACTGGGTGGAAAGAGCATATTTTGCATTTCTCAATGATATATTTTGCAGTATAGATGCAGACTGGGCTCTGTGCTTTATGCCAAGGCAGAACCCTAATTTTCTGGTTGTTCCATTTCTCCCAAGGCTTCTGCTCTTTTCAGAATTCAGACATAAGCTCATGTCCATTTGACCTGAGGGTTAGGCTAAGCTAGATTTTAAATCTAAATCCTTCCTAAAGTTTAAAGATATTCAGGTGCATGGCTCTAGTTTCTTCCTATTTATGGCCACGGGGATAAGGTGCCCAGGATCCAACAAATAAATCAGATTTTCTTTTTACAGTCAGAGAAAGCAAGCAGGCAAAATCCTGCTGAACCCATGTGTTAAACTGGTGTATATAGATAAATAACTAAATAAATAACTCAATAAATAAATAATGTGTTACTTGTATCAGCTAATGATGCTTACCCGTTTGGAGTTTCTTGCAACAGATTTTGTTTGCTGTCTGTTGGGTTTGTTTTGCATTTGTTTTTTGGTTGGCGTTTGGTTATTTTTTTCCATCTGAAAAAGAACAGCTGCAAACTAATCCTCATCCAGTGTATATTTTAAATTGTATCAAATAATAATCTATAACTGATAAACACTCTCTGGGCACTGTTACCATCACAAAATACTTTTAGAGTCTTTGTAAAAAAAAAGTGACTTTTCCTCCTTAAGCAAAAATTCAGGCAGGTATGGTCTGCGTTTTATATTCTAGTGAATGGAACCCCTCAGCACTCCAATTCTCTGAAAATTTTCCACATTGATTTGTAACCTTTGGGGGAAAAATTCTTAATTCTCCATGGTTTCTGATCACTTAGGCTTTTCTGGGCTTGGGTAACACAGCATGCCACATGTTTTCCTAACAAATTGCATTCGGACACTTTCCGACACTTTCATTATTTTAACTCAGGTAATAATTAGTCACTGTCAGAGCTAAGACTTAGGTTGTGCAAATCAGAATAAATTTACCTTGCTGTAGCAGCAGTCACAAATGAAGCAATAAATTAGAAATAGCAAATTGTTACGGACTTAAGAGATCACAACTTAGAATCGCTACCTGAAATCCAGGAAATGTTACAGCACTGCCAAGATTTCCTTGAGAGCTTAATTTTTCCAGATAACTTTATGTTTTGAGAATGTTATTGCAAAAAGGCCCTGGAGATATTATACTCATGACATTCCCTAAGAAAACACAACGGGACTCTACTATTGTAAAAAATAAAATGACCAAAGACTGTTTCTTATTAGTATGAAATGCATGTCTTTTGAAGGTCTTCAGGGTTCAGAGTCTCTCCCCCTCCCCAGCTTCCCTCTCCCTTATCCTTACAGTTTGTATAGATTAAATGCATAGTGCAACCCCATGGGTTCTCTGTTGTAAAGCTATGTCTAATATGAGGCCACTAGACACTGTCACATAAAATCCATTAAAGTCCATCAGATGCACTGTCTTGGTAACATTCAGCTCATTGTCATTGGGCTGCTGCAATGAAGCATAGAGTGCCTGCTTTGAAACTTGATTAAAACAATTCATTAAAAGTAAGGCAACTAATCAGAACACAAGGGTTGTCTACATGGGACTTGAAAAGTTCATTAGTGCCCACACTATGAAAAACAGGAGCGGGAAAAAAGAAAGAGGCAGGAGAGAGAAAGGGAGCGCCAGGGCTGTCTTCCTCCTCCTCCTCCTCCCCTCCTCGAGCTGTTATCTAGGGGTGGGGAGCCATGTCCTTCCCCAGTGCTTTAACTGGTTTGGTCTGATCCTCCAGCACCATCTCGAAGCCTTCATTTTAAATTGTTGGTCATTATGGTTTGGTGCCACTTTATTTTTTTAATCTGTTTTCTTCAATAACTCTAGAAAAGCTACCAGGCAGTTTTTCTCCTCATTTCATGTGTCTCATCAAACCCATAGATTTCATTATACAAATGCCCTTCTGTATAAAAGCACAAGAAACAGCCTCTCAGTCTCTTTTTCAGTGAACGCTCAGCTTGTTTACACTCAGAATCTCCTCCAATTTATTATTTTAGCCCACCCCAAATAAAAACATTTGAAACTGAGAAATGTTTTGAGTTTGTCAAAATAAAGCAGTTCTAGAAACCATAATTTAAACTTTTGAATTGCCAGAAAAATATTCAAATTTGCCTTTTTCTTTCTGACCAACTCTTTTTAGCTTCAAAACAAAACCAGCTCCAATAAATCAGTGTAATTTGGCCAAGCTCTGGTTTTGACTCTCAAATTGGGACTGACCTGTCCGAAACTCATCAGTGTGGGTATCTGAATATGAACTTTCTTCAAAGTCTCATTAAAAAGCAAAAAAGACCTTCAAGAAAAGGGCATTAATGTGCAGGGGCTGCTTTGTAGCACTCACACACAGTGTTGGAGGGGCTGCTGCAGTCCTGGCATCTCAGGTTGCCTGTTTGCAGAGGTGCATCAGCTCCTAATCTGAACAGGTAAAGAGCAGTAAATTCACAGAGCTGATTTCAGGGGTGTTAATGTTGTTGTGAATAGTAATAGGAGAGGAGCACCACTCCAGACACCCTTCAGGAGGGCTGTGATTTACAGGATATGGGAAAGGGCTGTTCTCTTTGTTCAATAGAAACCATAAACAAAATTCATCCAAATGACTCTTATGAAAAGTAGCTTCACAATATTGCATGAATCTTTCCACATCCTATATCTTATCTAAAGTTTATGCCTGGAAGATAGACTACTTGTATTGCAGGAACTCTATAGATTATCTCCATTACCGATTAAAGAGACTGTCTTTTTCCATGCCTCCTGCCTACCCATTTGTTACCTCCTTAAATGAATGAAGGGTCTTTTGATTAAAGGGTTCTTTGCTCAGGAAACCACTGTATTTGCAAACACAAATGCATATATACACTCTAATGAATAATGAAGGTTATTTATTGCTTGTGCTTGAAATAATGGTTGATTTTGGAGTGCCTTTCATAAAACCCACATCAGAAAGTGTGTTATGTCCTGACATTTTCATTGCAGTTCAAGTAAAACAGTCCTCGGAAATTGTCTTGCTACCAAATTGCAATCATAAAGGCATGGCTTCAGACTCTGAGAATCACTTCAGATTGTGAACTTCTGGATAATATATAACATAAAGAGTTTAATTGAATCAGCCAGTTGGGTTTTTGCCCAGAAAAGTAGAAATTTAAATGCTGATGCAGCTTTAGCTTCCAATGACACCAGTCAGCACTCCTTAGATTGGATTGTAAATAATCTTATTTGAGGATATGCAGTATGATAGGGATATACTTGTCTGTAAACTTGCTAGCAAAAGTAATTAAATAATTCCATTGTGTACTAAGACATATGAAAAATCACTGACCCCAAAGAAATATTTGATAAGTATTTACCAGCAGCTAGAAGAAAATACTGACTTTTTAGCAACTCTTCTCTTATTTCTGAGGATGGAAGAAACAAAATAATAAACCAAACCACAGCACCAGCAAAATTGGTTCCTCACTCATGTCTGAAGAGGTTTATGGCAAACGTCTTTCAGCCCATTTTGATGGCAATGTGAATCCACTGACTGAACACAACCCTAGTTCACATCCCAGCATCTAAAAGTCCATCAGGATTGGTGTCCAGAACATCTCAAGTGAGTTTTCTCAGTCTTCAGCTGTGTCTGATAGAAACAGAAAAAAAGTATAAATACAGAGGTCTCCCACCTGATCCAAGATAAGGTATTGCATCCATTCAAGACAAAAAAAAAGGTAATCTGGTCAGTGCTTTTTAGTGGAAAAAAAAATAATACCCTCAACTCCCATATCTTATTATTATTATATATTGTTTTCCAAATAAGAAATGCTTAAAGTGAAAAGTGGAACTATTTCAAACTATGTATTTAAACAATTTTAATACCTTTAATACTTTATTTGGCCTTTTTATTTTTTTCAGAAGCAATCTGAAAATTAAAATGAAAAATTGAAAGAATGAAGGCAGTAAATAGAAGAAAGTGGAGCACAGTTACTGTTACAAAACAGAAACTTCATTTTACTTAGAAAATGTCTCCCTGTCATCATAGTCAAGAATATGTGACTTTGAGAACATTCCCTCTTTTTTTTCCTTACCTTTATTTTCATTAGAAAGTAACAAAACAGTTGTTAGTCACTACTCAGACTTTCCGTTTCTGCAAACTGCAGTGAGAGCTCTCAAGATATCTCATCAAGCTCCATTTCATAATACCTTTATTTTATTTCCCTGCACAGTCTTTCTGTTTCTTTTCCATTTGCCTGCTTCTTCGTGACAATTAGCACTATGCCTACAAGGAAATCATCTGTAACTGGTGCAAACCTCAATGCACTTGTTTCATACAGCTGAAGATATGACCAACCAGTGTCTTTCACCAGAAACACTCAAGATACCTCTAAAATATTAAATTTGCTAAATAAAATATAGAGGCATCTCATTTTTTTTTCCAGTTATTATTCTACCAGAACACCTCTGAGGGCTGAGAACATGATACACAACAATATACGGACAATGTGTCTAGGTCCCCTTGGTGACTGCACAAGGTAAAGACTACGGCCGAGGCAGCCTGGCTGCATTGTGTTCATTTTCTTACCAGTCCAGATGCCAGTATGGACCACAGTGCTAGGGGAAAATTACACCATCTCTGCACTATTTTTTTTGGTGTAGAATTAGTACTTTCACCTGCCTCTGTAGAGCGATTCTGACTCCCATTTTGACACAGGTCTGTATCAAAAGTAGCTCAGCCAGGATGGAGAGCCAGCACCCGTTTCTCCCCAAAACTTATTAGCCACCAGACCTACTTCAGCTACAAAATATGTGAATATGTATCCAAAATCAACTTTGCAGATGGATTTTGCTTCCATTAAATTCCATGATGAAAAAAGCCATATATAGGGTTTAATTTAATTATGGGCATACAGCACTTGCAAAAAAAATAGTTTCATATTTGGATTTATGGAATTATTTTACCGAAAAAGAATTACGTTACATATTTAAATCCCTGGTGGCTACTAATGTTTTATTAAATACAGTGTAAATCCAGCTGCGACCATGCAATAAAACCTCCAAGGGGCAAAAAAAGAGTGTTTTGTATTTCATTTCTGCACGCAACAACTCGGTCTCCTGAATACTGCCCATATGCCACTATGCTCTCCTTGACATTGATCTTTAATGGGGGCTCAGTATGCTGAACCTCTGCTTAAATGTACAGAAGGAACATGGTAAGATTACTCACCACCTCTACAATTTCATATCTCTGGCCCACTCACAAAACAAACCCATGTGCTAAGCTATAGTACAAATGTATTTAATGTCAGTGAATAAAATACATGGAAATCCAGCTCATAGTAAGAAGTTTGGTTTTGTTACAGAATTTCAGGGAATAATGATGTGACACAGTGGACACTCACCCATAGTAATTAGCTGCAGAGTAAATCCATCTGCTTTTTGATTTTTTTTTTCATCATGACATGCATTTTCACTCTCATGTGCCCAGGGTTTGAAAGGTTTACATTACATAAAATTAGGACTATATAAACGATGAGCTTCATTTGTTTTCTAATATGATTGCCCCTTCCCTTGCACAGAGTAGCCTAATTGATAGCCTCCATTGTATGCAATGCACGTCAATAAATACTGAACATGAATGTGAATCAATATTGTGTTAGTACTGGGATTAAGCAAGCTATTTTCTCCTTCTTTTTCTTTTTCTTTTTTTTTTTTTTTCTTTCCAGCAGAGATGAATATAAGTAAATAAAAGGACTTGTTTGTCTGAAATTCTGCCTGGGGATTTAGTTTTGCATTTCCCTGTAGAAGCACAGCATCAGAAGTCACTCTGGTCCCTAGAACTTTGGCCCAGTGTGCACAATAGCAGCAAACAACCTGGTGGACTGCTGGGAAGTGCAACTCATTTCACTAAAAAAAAAACCCAGGTGCTGTTGCAGAGGAAAAGAGACTTGACTTCTGATATCTCATTTTTTGTTTTGTTTTTTCTCTTTTTCGAAGACACAAATTAGAGGACAATTTATGAGAGCCTAGACAATAATTTATAGGCCCAATATTGACTACTCTTGACCCTGTGTGTTATTTTGCAGTCTAAACAATGCCAAATGGCTTAGATGACCTGATACCATGCCAAAATCCATAGACACCTGATAAATATAACACAAATTCTTAAACCATGGCAAAACCACAACCAGTAATAAATGATCACAGTATTTTGGATCCTCTGCACAAAAATAACGTGATTTTCATTTATTTCCACCTAGATGAGTATTTCTATACTGAAAAGCTAGTAAAACCTTTAAAATTACATATATTTGAACATATATATATGCATGCACATTTATCCACGCAAATCTGCACTAAGATTTTATGTCACATATGCACAAAAGCATAATACACAGCAGGTAAGAAAATCATTGCAGTGACCTCTCGAAAGCATGCTGCATTTCTTGCAACTGAGTTTATTTACCTTTATAAATAGAAAGGGAAAAGTACCATATTTTAAGGGTGTATTTTGCAGCAACTACTTACACAAGATGAATTATCATTTTCCTACCTTGAATGTACAATAGTTAATTTAAATGGTGACTTGTGGAGAATGTATGGCTAAATCAACTCTTCAGTTGGAGGGCTCAGCTTAATTTCCTGTGGCATCTTGTGTCACAATATGTCACATCAGTGAGGCTGCATGGGTGGATGGGATATTCCTAAAGAAGGCATCAGTCTTAGATGGGTTTTTCTGAAAAGCAAAAAAAAAAAACAACAACCACACAAAAAAATGTTAATGAACTGATCTCCATGTGTCAGTCTGTTCTTATGGTTAATTACTGTACCAGAGGAGGAGTGTGGGGAGAAAAGAGGGTCTGGGTTTGCACTGCACAGTCATTTCACATATACCTTTTGAAGTCCAGCCTGTGCTGACAACGTCTCCTACCCTGGAGCACTGTCCCAAAGTACCTGAGACATTAACAAGCACACAAATTCCAACTTTTTTTTTTTTTTTTCTTATTTGCCTCCCACCCCTTTCCCCTTTGTTGCTATAGTAAAAATGTTTCTACTTTTCTACATCTGTCTGCTGTTGCCAACAAAACAGTGGAGAACAGGAGGTGATCTTTCTGTTTTCGTTCCAGCAGCCTGGCCCTGAATGAGTTTAATCGGCTGAGAAACGCGACTGAAAAGAGCTTTGCTACCCTTTCTAACTTCACTGCGCTCAGGCTTTCTGTAGCCTAGAGAGTGACACCCTATGCCTTATTTCACTGTGGATTATTTAGAATGCTTCAATTGTGACTTGTCAATGTGGTCCGGGGTAGATCAAGGCAAAACCTCCGACAAGAAAACAGCAATGCGAATATGATGTGACTGACTGCCACACAATGGACTAATACCTCTTAATTTGGACTTTTAGCAATCGTTTACCATCCTTATGCCCTTGAAGATTCCAAATCCACTCTTACAGAGAAGAAAAAAAGTCCTTTTCTTTTTCTTCCCTCTCCCTCCTTCTCCCCCCCGGCCCGCTACATAACTCAAGTGTATTGATCAATGTCTCTGTATGCATTTAATAGCTTTATTTCAAAGCACTTTACTCTTAAAAGCCCCTCTCACCAAGGCATACTATTGAAATACTGTGCAGGTGTAATTAAATGAGTCAATTTTTCGCCCTGGACTGTATCCCTGTTCTCTCTTTGGCACTAGAACTAAGAGATGAGGCTTGACCATTTCTTATCTCTGGGTAGTACTGATTTTGGGTTTGTCTCTTTCTCTTTTTTTTTTTTAATTAAAAAAAATAATTAAAGTGAAATTAATTGGTTAAAGGTTAATAGATGCAGAGATTGACGTCCTTAGTATAAAATACTCCACCTGAAATGACAGTGCAGGAACCTTAATATATTACCAGCTAGTTATGCCTCTAGTACACCCAGGAGTAATATGGCCAGGGCATCACTGAATGCCAAGTATCCTGTGACTTTGCTGTCGAGCCTGCTTCAAAGTTATTCACTTGCTGCTGGGTGCTGTGACTGCATTTTGCAATGCTCACTCAAAAATGGTGGGAAACCATTTATTTCACGTGGGAATTTTTCACACAACATTTTTTTTTTGCTCACTTCAAGACATAGGGAAAGAGTTAAAAAACAGCATTTTAGAAATGTCAGTGTGAATAAATTTAATATATCTCCTTAGATATTGTTTCTATTCTTTATCAGGCACTTTTTCACTAACACTTGTCTGCATGAAATTTTGCCTACAAAAAAAGCTGCAGGAGAGCCTTGTGGGCGCTCGTGCACATATATTTTCACCAAAAGGGTTAGAAGGTCAGCTGAAAGCTCTTTGCAATACGAGTGTCATCCAATGAAGACAGAGAAACGTAGCTATGCATCTTAATCAGGCACCATGAATAGGAAATACTCAAAGCAACAGTCATGGTGAATAGTCTGTGATTAGTCCACAAGCTGAAATCGGACCACGTAAAACACATGCCAAGTTATTTTGAATTGTGGAAGTATTTGTAAAAAACCAAATGTGTCAATAGATTAGTCACAAGCAGAAGAAAGGTGTACATTTCTCAGACAGATTGTTCACAAAGGGTAGAGTGCAGAGCTACAACCTGGGATGGTATTGAACTCGATGACCTAGAGGTGAAGGGCTGGAGATCCCGTAACCAATCACCTTTGAATTCAGTGTACTGGACTGTCTATTTGAAAATTAAACAAAGATCCAACTGTAGTAATTGTGTCCCCTTATGTACTTAAAGTAATTTCCCCAGCTCAGCTCAATATCTGGAGGAGCAAATGGAGAAATTGCCTGTTGTGTCACTTCTCTAAGGCTTTATATCTACTCAATTTTTTCCTCAGCACTTTCCTACTGCTCTTCACAAAAACATTGCAAAGTTCTTTAGAACAGGCAATAAAATGCACAGATGGCTGAGCCAACAGAAATAAAACTAAAATAAGACCTTTGCACAAATGTGAAAAGGTGAGACAAAAAACCCTCCACCTTTGCATAGCTGTTTTCTTCCAGCATTGGTCCATTTTGGCTACAATGGAGTTACTGAGAAAATAAATTTATTTGCCAAATTACTGATGTAATAGAATTGCTTTATGATTTTTAGTTAAAATATCTGAAAACAGAAATTGCTATGATGGGTGTCAGTCATCGGGATGTGGCATAAGTCTGACCCTCTGTTTCTATGTGGTATGTCCCAGAATGGACTAAGAGCACAGTTACCCTCCTCTGCAGCTATCACTGTCTGCCTGAAAGAAGAGGTTTCATTCAGACTGTACAGGCTTAGTGCCTTCTCAAAGCACTAAGTAGGGTTTTTTCAGTCCATGGGGAAAGTCAGAATTGAAAACACCTTCTTGCCCCAAACCCCTGAGATGACCAAAGCTGCTCCTAGATGCTCAATAGCTGCATGCTGCTTTACAGCACTGAAACACTGCCAGAAGGCAGGGTTATCATTATTGTGATAATAGTACCCTAAAACCAGAAATCTTCCTATTTGCATGAAGGTGAATTTAGTTAGATTCTGGCCTTTCAGACCACTACTTTTCCAGAAGATCAGAAGCTAACAAGTGGCTGAAATCAAAACAGAATGGTTTTAAATTCTCCTTCCAGACTGAAAATAACCCTTCCAACTAATTGTACTTAGGTTACCTCCTTCAGAAGCAATTATTTGGTTTCATCCCAACCTTCCCACTTACCCATAATTACCATATCCTTTGACATGGTTAACTAAAAGTGAGTATTAATATGGATTTAATGTTGTTTCAGAAATTGGTGGAGCACTGAGGGTGCCAATGACCCTACTGTCACTTTGTACTAAAAATGTGTTGATCTGTGGTTTTTGGCTGCTGCTTGAATTTGACTTGAAGGTTGAAAGTAAACACATCACTCAAGCACATGGTGTATGAATTAAGGTCTTTCTGTCACCAGCCTCTGCTTTTTTTTTCTCTACTCCCTGGGTCAGGCACCCCAGTCCCCCCCTTTCCCCTTTTCCTCTCATGGGACCCTGGGGAAATATTTCTCTTGACATGAACTCCTGCGTGGCTAACACCTGCATTTCTTTCAGTGCACATTTCCACGGAGGAAGTTTTGTTTTCTTTATTTTATTTTTTTTTTCTCTCCCCAGAAAATGTTTCTGTAAGAATGATCAGATTTTCCTAGCCACTCCAAACACAGAGAGACGTTGCATTTCTAGCAGCAAAAAGCACACTGCTTGATTTTGAATTCCCTTTGGCCAGGAGATCATCTTCCAAACATATGTGCTTCAAAAATGAACACAGTCCATTTTTTAATCTGCCATATTATGGGTTGTGGTGGAATTGGAGACATAGCAAAGCCAGGTTTCTCTGCTTCTTAGAATAATAATAATAAAACCTAATGTGACAGATTTCTCTTGGCTTCCAGATACTAAAATGCATTCAACCCATCTTTGACAAGTTTACATCTACAAGAGTTTGCTGTGTCAGAAACCTCCCTCTTAGAGGACGCAATTTTTAACAGTAAAAAGGATCATTGTTCATTACAGTTCAAAGCAGTTCCTTGAACAAAATAAATCTATGCTGTAAAATAACTTTTCTCAGCATAACTGTCTACACCAGGGCTTGTGCTGGCATAAATATGTTGGTTGAGGTGTATGGAGGGGGGATTGTCTTTTTTTTTTTTTTATTATTTTACACGCTAACTGACATCTTTATTTTGGAGTGCAAAATTAAGTGTAAACCAAGCATTACTGTCTACAGCATTTTCCTGAGGTCAGGGTTTCCAGGGAATAATAGAAGGAGAAAGCTTCCTAAAGACATATCTTTGTGGAGTAAGGATGGGGGTTCCAATTTACTAGTCTTCATCTTATTGAGGGCAATAATTTCCCTGAAGACTTTATTGGCAGGGTATCACTGCAGAAAACGTTTGCTGCCGGCAACCCTATTATTTTCCATGAGAAATACAGTCCCGTGAGAAAGCACGTTCTCACTTTATTTCTGTGGGAAACACCAGGAGAAGAAGAATTCCAAATCCCGCGAGACCGAGCAACTGGAAACAACACTAGAAGCCCTCTTGTTTGTGTAACTTATTGCAAAAATATCAAAGGGGGGTGCGTGGGGGGGGGGGAGGAAAACATGTTTTCATAAAATTTTCACTTTGCAAGAGCTCAGCTTTAAAAAAAACCTGGATTTATATTTGACAGCCCAAAATCCCAAGGATATTCAGTCTATTTCAGTTGTCAATTTACGATCTTTAAAACATTTTTAGAATTGACTGAACCTTAACTACATCCTACCTCATCTTGTACTAGCCAAGTTTTACAGATGCCATCTTAAAAATCAATTCAAAGAACAGCCATAAACTTGAAAGCTTCATATTTGAAGTGTATATGGCAGAATGCAATTTTGTTTAATTTTAATTGACAGAGATGTCAGCCTAAGAGAATATTTTAGAATATTAGTAGGAACAGTAAACTCATGCCTTGACACTTTTATGATATAATGGTATAATTCTTGGGAAAAAAATCACCACTGTCAGGATTTACACAAAAGCAGTACATGTTTTACTTTTTCCTCAGTAAAGGAGTGACAAATGTATTACTAATTACACAATTACTTTATTATGTAGAACCAGTAATAAAACCCTTGACGTACACTCAGAAAGTCTTAGTTTCATTAAAAAAGACAGGATATGTTTTTTTATTGTGTTGTTTGGGGGTTTTTTTGTTAAATTAGTGTAACAATTTTTCTGTTGAGGTTTCAGCCTGTTCAGTTCACTGCACTCTGCATTTTACAATACAAAAAGCATATTTGCAAGGCCTGTTTGTTCCTAAGGAGACAAATCCTCAAGTGGTGTAAAACTGAGATCACTACCTATTTGAGCAAGCTGAGAATTAGGCTTGAAGAAACAGCATCAGTTACTGCCAAAGGTCCAAACACAGTCATTTCTGTTGCTTTTCTTGGGTAGTGATTATTGTGATTATTGGATATCTTTATATTTTTAATATGAAAAAGTAACTTCACATTAAGAAATAAATAAATGTCCTAACATAAGCTACCCATGCTCCAAACTCAGATGAAACAGAAGTAACACAAATAGGAAAATTCTCTAATTTTAAAAGTGGCCAGTTTCTGAACCTACCTCTTTTTGCAAAAGTCCACAGAACAGAAAAGTTGAGTCCTAAATCCTTCGCATTGGGAATGGATGAACCTTGCTCCAAACTATAACCTTTCCCACTGCTGTAAAGAAAATTCCCTGGCAAAGTGGAGGACCAAAGTGATACAAAAGCAAACTGAGGAACCTGGCAGTGCTGTACAATAAATATGAATGCTTCCTAACTCCTCAAGGCCTGATCTAGCAAACTACTTGAATATGCAGCTAACTTGAAGCACATGAGTAATCCCTTTGACTTTAAAGAATTAGTCATGTGCTTAAAGTTAAGTATAGTGCCCTGCCGTATTGGGAGGTAGTCTCCAAAACAAAGTATGGCAGCGATTTAGTGATTAATTACAGCCTACAGATGGACAAGCCAGTTGGGTTAAACAAGAATTGGCCCAACCCTTTGCCCTTCTCCAAAAACAAATCTGAATAAAGGTCAAAAGAGTTTGGTTAAGGATGTACTTACCAAACTTTCAAACCTTTTGAGGACCTTCCACCACTAGTAAAGGCTCTCACATTGTATCCCTCCGGGAGTCCCATAGGCGTAGTCAGTTGTAAACTCATTTTCCTATATGGTCAGGCACGCGTGTAGGGGAGAGGAATGAATGACAATGTAGAATGGTCAAAGCTGGTGTCCTGTGACCATGGAGCTTTTAATATGGAGGCAACGGAATCAGGATTAAGAATTGCAGCTGCTAAGATGCTAAACCCCACATACAGCTCCTATGGCTCAGATGTTATCAAGCGTAAAATCTTTTGAATAAAGCCTTACATGGGGGCACCATTGTAAACTGCTTTCCCAGTTAAAGCCTTTACGTAGCAGTAAGAAGGAAAAGGTTGTATTTTGCCATATTATTTTCAGTAATATGTCAAAGGCCAGTGAAATCAATTCTCATTAATTTTAAAGGACTTTCCACAGTAAAAATAATGCCCAGTAAAAGCACTATAATGAAACCGCTGTTTAAACTATTCCACTCTAATGATGGTCAGCAACTAATTTTCTACCATGAGACAATATTGTACAAATTCAAGTGTTCATTTCCACTACAGAAGCTAAAGTTAGACAGGTTTCTAATGAGAAAGCACTGAAGGAGTAGGTGTGATTTTAGAGTAGTTTATGCCATAACCTTTGTTTATATTTGCTTATATCTAATCCAGATTTCCTCTCTTTGTTATTCATGTCAATCTCTGTATGGCACTGGCATCAAATTCTAATCTCAGCACTGCCACTGACTGGAGCTGTGGCTATGAGTAAGTTCTCGTCTTGGGAATGGCATGAGGAAATAATGACACAGTTAGTGTTCTAGCCCATAGGAAAAAAAAACAAACCAACCAACAACCCAACATGTTATAGGTATTTGGAAAATTGACACAGGATTTCTGTGTCCAACAGCCAAACGGATGGTAAATCCATGTAAATGTTCCCCATCAGGGATGTAAGATTAATCTCTTTTGTTAGAATTCTGTCCATGTGTACCTTCCCAAAAATCTCAGGTATAGTCCCTATTCAAGGAGCTTCCAATTTAAGAAAACATTCAATTGAAACAATTTTGGATTCCTGTAACCCAGAAGTCATTATCACACCGAGTCCTTAGCTATTCCCTGAAATGCTTTAAATTGTCCAGGCACATCTTAATATTCAGATTATGTTTTCCAGGATACTTGTAACTTAAATGCAATTATCTTGAGCAGGATACTTCTTTGTGGTTTTCCTTACAAGAGTCAGTCCATGCTGGAAGAGAACACCATGGTGAACCAACCAAACAATTTTCCAAGGTTAGCAGTTACTCCTTAAAGAACAAACACTGGTCATGGAGCTGACACACATGCGACTGACTACATTAAGTACCTCTAGTCCTGCACTTATATATATTTAGCAGATACACAAACCAAACCAACAAACAAAAACTAAGCTGTCTAAAATTTTTCTTTAACTAACAAAGAATAAAAAGTCCCTGATATAAAACTTCCTCCATAGAGAGGAGCATAATAGAGATTATGTGTCATGGAAACTCAAAAGTTAACCCAGTCTTCAACATTTTTTCCTTCAGTATTATTGCCATTTTTGATGTTCACTTTCCTGGCAGAAATGTATAGAATTTCACCCCTTGCACAAGTAGCAATCATATTGTCAGTTTGAATGGGATTATACAGTTTAGTTGACTAAGGGAAAAAACAGCTAAAAAGAAAATTGAGGCCACAGGTTTCCAAGACTGAGACCCACAGTGTATAAGGAACCTCTGTAACGAGCAGCATAATACAAACAGCCCTTGCTGACTCCTTTAAATGTTGAACTAGCAGCTACCACAAGGGTGGAAAACACCTTCAACAAGAGAAGACATTACGAGAAGAAATGGACTGGCAAGACTAATAGGTGGACTGGAGATGAGAAGAGGAAACAAGGAACTTTTTTTTTTGCTTTATTTGTTTTGTGAAAGAAATGGTGAGAAGAAATAAGAGTCTCCTCCACCAGGTTTGTCCCTCCTTATTCACAAAAGGAACCTGGTCCACCTAAAGGATTACCTGCCTGCTTGTAAACTGTTGTGGTTTGTTATGAAGCCATTTTAGCTGCAGCTTGGCCAAGAGATGTACGTGCATCTGCCACCCTATAACTCAGCCATGATTTCTGTCAGCCTTTGAAGGGAGCACCACGCCTGTATTGGCATCTCCCATGCCCACTTTCTGCCCTCTGAGATTTGCATTGAGTTTAGGGGATTATCACACTTCAAAATGCAGGCTTTGTAATCAAAAATAGTCATCACCAAAGCAGTACAGTAATGCTTTGTGCAGCTGAAAAGTAACTGGAACTGGCAAGTGGCACACCTTTTTCAGGAACTATTTTTAAAAGTATCTAGTATTTTTTTGGATGGTATAAAAAGTTTTGGTTCATGTTATTGACTAGCAAGCTATAAAACCTCAGAGTTGAACAAAAGATCAAGCTCAATTTTGTGATCCCTAAAAGAGCTTCAAAGCCACTACAAATAACCACATAAATGACCTTTCTTTGATTTTCTAGAACTTTATATTGCTTAATAGAGACACCTGAATCAGAATCTGTTGGAAGTCAGTGCAAATATTTCCACTGACTTCAACGAAAGCTGGCCTAAAAATGCACCATTAGCCTACTGAGTTCTAGATAGATCTAATTTTAAAGGAGTACAATTCAAAAACATATCTGCTTTTTTTCTGGATGCTGTGAAGAAAAAACCTTCTTTACTCAAACTCGTTAGGTTCAAGATTACCATAGAACTCACTGCATCTGACTAGCAACTATTAAATGGCCTTCATTTTTCATTAATTTTGTCCCCTGCACTGCATAAAATCAAGTTCTTTTGTGTTTGGGGATGGGTTAGTTGTAGGTTTTTCTAACATTGGTATCTTACTCTGCTTTATTGGCTCCACATTTTTTCATAATATGCTGCCAATATAGACACTTGACAGGCAAACCCTTCCTAAGTAATACCAATATTACATTATGTCCTAGTAACACAAAACATAACAAAACAAAGAACACAATACGCCAACAGCTGATTTTTAGTAATATCTAGCATGGGATTTTAAGGTAAGCAATAACAAGGATGTGTCATATAAACATAAAAGAATGCAATTCTGAAATCTGGAAGAAAATTTGATTTGCTCAACAGTTTTTACATTGACTTCTTTTAGCTTCCATTTCTAACAAACCATTTTATGAGATCGTGCTTCTCTGTCTCATCTATCAGCCAGTTTCAATTTTGATGATAGAAGGAGGAGGAAAGAATTCTAAAAAGATAATAAAATCCCTCATAGGTCTCACACATACTTAAGTTCATGGAAAGAGGGGCTGGTTAGCAAAAAACGGACTTAAATTGGAGGTCCCATTACAAAAAAGAGTGAAATAATCTAAGTGAAGAAGCTCAGGTGTGGCTTTGAAGGCAAAGTTTTGGTAATGGCCAAGTAATCTGACAAGATCAATCTCCTAGCAATTCCTGTTTCCCTTGAAATGCTGAGACATTTGCTGGTGAGTAGAAAAACAGGAGTGGTTCATGGGCTTTGTTGCTTGGAGGCAAATCTCCCTACACAATGACCCTCAAAGTATATTTTCACACCCCCATGGGCTTTCACATTCAAAACCTATTGCAAATATTGCTAGTCAAAAGGGATTTGCAATGGAGCTAAGATGCATCCTGCCTTCTGCAGCTCTTGTTCTCCCTAAATAACAGTTTGCTCCACAAGGATTTCTGCTGAATTCCACAAGGGCATATAACTCTACTCCAGAAGATCTGTACCAAAGCCTAGATCAAAAACCATGTCATGGTTCCAAAAAGTTCCACCCTTTTAAAAGAGTACTGTTTTGCCTGAAGAAAATATTAAAAATTAGGAGGCTAGCAGATTTAATTCCAGGTGACCACAGGTCTGTCACTAGCTTTCTCAGTGACCTTGGATAACAAACTCAGTTTCCCATAAACTAGCTTCCTCGGTAATAAATTGTTTCAACCTCCACTGTGGATCAGTACCAGAGTTTAAGATGAAAGTCACTACACAATACATAGGCATTAGTAGTTGTTATTTTTTAATAGGATACCAGAAGTGTTCTCTGAACTCCAGCAATAGGAAGATGATCTCTCACATGAGAGGTCTGAAGAGTACAATTAGATAAATTGGATCACTTAGGCAATAGAAATAGAAAACCTTTCTTTCATTTTTATGTGATACAGAAAGTTCATTATGTGCTATATTGACAACATAGTATTTTTCAGTGTCACCTGTTCATTAAAGAGTGATTTTAAAGGCAGTTAATGGGTTCCAGTATCTTACAATTCATCTAATAAAAGTATTCATTAGTTTGTATATGATACTACTTTTCCTGCTAGTCTGGTAATCCTTAAATAAGATGTCCCAAAGGTACTGATTCTGATCTCACATCAGTGTATATTAGTAAATCCATTAAAGTTAATAGGTTGTCTATTGATGTAAGAAAATCAAGGGTAATGAAGCTATTTGACTATGCAAGAATTACAGGATCGGAACCCACTGTCATTTAATATTTTGGAAGGTTATGTGCCTTTTCAAGATAGAACATAATTTTCCTTAACATAGTTTTCAATAGAGGTGCATTAGCCTCTAGTGGCAGTAGAGGTGATATATTGTATTGCTAATTTAAAGGATTATGCATGAAAAGTGAATATATTGCAATAATTATGAAGTCTTGTTTGACTTCACTTCTCCACAAGTGTACTTTGTCATGCTTTAAATACTTCACAGATTTGAAAAGCAAAATAAAGCAGCTGTAAATTGGGGTGAAATAAAAAGCTAATTAGCCCATTCTTAGAGCAGATTTAGGTTTGGAATATTTTCTGTGTGCTCACCATCATTACTGCGTTGAGCAAAGCATCCACCTTCCGTTGCTAGCATGTGTGAGTTTGTGTGCACACACATGCAGAAGGGGTCATGACATTTATTAAAGCAGTCAATAAGGCACGCACAGGACAGGCATCTAACCCTGGAATATATTTATATTTATACTCATTTCTGATATGGAAACTAAAGAGGAAAAATCAATTGGAATCTAACGTTTCATTGTCCTTCACCTTGACTCTTTGGTTTAAAGTAAGCAGTTAAAGAATAAACATTGCTTGGCAGAGATAAATAAATAAATAGCTGGAAAAGCCACACTAACATTATTAGGACTTCCAAAGTAAATAAAAAGTGGTAGAGCTGAGAGCAAATTGCTGCAGTGGTGCCAGGGAGAATCCTGATTTTAGCACCGCTGTACCAAATTTGTCATTTAGGAAAGCTCTTGTTCCCTTTATTGAGTTCCACTGTAGTGAACAATTTCTGCCTGCATCCCTCGTGTGTCCTTTTGGTTTATTATCTTTCACTGTGAATTGAGCATCCACAATCAGTTTCACAGGAAGCCTAATTTCACACACTGCTTATACATATGATGAGGACTTCCCTCTCCCTCCCCCCTTCCCCATCCCTTCTCCCAATGTTCTTATCAAATGAAGAATTGTGGATAAGGGTTAGGTGCAGATAAACATGAGTGTAGCACTTCCAGAAAGGTCATGATCCCCCCATAAGGTGCTTCTTGTTATGCCTGACCTTCAGATTTTCATCATCAGCCCGCCTGACAACTTAATAATGCAGAGGTGCAGGATTCATTTCTCCCCTCTGAGAGAGCCAGTACGGGACGCCCTTTTCCCTGATTATTTCCCTGCACTCCCGGCTGCCCTTTATAAGCCAACCAGAACTCCATCAATCATGCTCTTCTCTCCTTCCCTCCTCAGCCCCCAGTCCTGAAAGCTGCAATGTCCCCTTTTGTCTTGCGCTGCTACACAGCTACAACAACAGAAATGACTCACCGCCTGGAAACACCCTTAGCAATCCACCTTCCTATTTGAAAGAGAGTCTTTCACCTTTCCTCCATGCTGATTATGTTATCTTACAACTCCTCACGAGCTCTGCTAACTGTCAAAGGAGGGAAAAAATGTAAGCTGAACTTAGAAATTTTGATCCCGTTTAATTTCTTCCTTTTTTTTTTCTCATTTACCTTTTCAGTTTTTTTCCCCTTCATGTTCTTGCACTTGGTTTTCCATGGTTTAATAATAAATAAATGAAGGGAAAAAAAACCCAAAACTTGCCAGAATTATTCATATTTTTTTTTTCTTTCTTTCTAAAGATAAGGAGGAACAAAAGACTTGGTGTAATCAGGGTATTGAGCATGTCAGGTTATTGGAATAACGCAGAAAAGTTTGGAAGAAAGTCTTCTTAGGATAGAGGGATATTGATTCAGATCAGATTTTAAAGGCTGCACTAATCTCATAAAATTTCTATTCACTTCACCCCCAGCCTTACTAGTGCTTTTCCAGCCACTGACTCCTAGAGTGAAAACGAGATGATAACGCACCACGAGCATCTGGTGAGAGCAACGTACAGTATGCTCCCTGACAGAGCAGGGATATGCCAAGGCCATCTCCTATTGCCTAAAGCAGCTGCCATTTGTATCTCCGAGAGGGGAAGTATCCCCTGGTAAGCTACAGCTCAGCTGGGGACGAGAGCTACACCATACCCAGCAAGCAAGCTTAGATCCTACCCTGCCCAGTGGCAGCAGGATGCAAATCTGTGCCCAGCTGGATAGAGAAGTGAATGCGATAGCCCAGCTCACCCATTAAGCCACTGTGCTGGATCTGTAAGGATAAATAAATAAATAACAGAGCTGCATGAAGCACCGTAAAACCACTCATTTGCCAAATATCAGCATTGTGACTGAAATGAAGTTTTCCTCACTCCTCCTGTGCCTGGATGCACTCAGATAGTGCTGGTGCATAAGAAAGCCTGAACTCACGGCTGTGGGTTTTTTTCAGCTGAACTGCCACCTCCCCATGGAAAGTAAAAACCTGCTTAAAAGCAGAGAAAACAGCCTCAGTGTTATTCAGTCTCCTAAACAGGTATTGTGGGAATAATTAGGAAGCCCCTGAATAATGTTTTACCATCTGAATTATTTCATACATCATAGATTTGGAAAATCCCAACACAGATTTGGAGCCTGTAGTAAAACATGGAATTGCACTTACTAGTAGTGAAAGCTAAATATCTCTTCAGAGCCTTCCTTTTCTTAACAATAATTTAAAAAGTCTTTCTATGAAGACCTTCCTTCAAACTAATAACATGTCAAAGATTGCAAGCTGCCATCAGAAGAGTACTGGAAAGACAAGTCAATGTTCAGAAGATGCAAGTACAGGGAGTTTGCCCTAAATCCCATTGAGTCAGTGTTGCTGCTGACTCCAGTCAGCTTTGGCCAAAATCCCGAAGGATCATCTGGTTCATTTTCAGGCTTTTTATCCAGTTCAGCCAAGGGTCCAAGACAAGTCTAAAGAACATCTAACGCAAGTCAAAACTAGATAGTTAGAAAAAAAAGCTTGAGAAACAGATAAAAGAAGAAGCATGGAAGGAAGGAGAGAAAGGATGAGGCACAGCAGAGAAAAGGGAAAGATCACTCTGAGATGCTGGAGAAGAAAAATAGAGGAGTGATAAGGATCTATGGGTGGGGAAGAACCTGTCTGAAGGAGAAAGGCAGTTTTTGGACAGCAAACGGAAGCACAAACAAATGAAACAGAAAAACAGGAAGGAAAGTGAAGCAAACTTGCAGATACAGAGGAAAAGTGACAGGAAACCTGCAGTGCCCAGTATCCTTTCTTGACCACAAGACGCAGGAAATCACACTTCAAAAGGAAAGCCAAGAACTGGGGACCTGATAAGAGTGATAAAGATGCCATTGCCATCAGATCAAAGTGTTGGAGGGAGGGAGGAGACAGAAGGAGGAAAAGGAGTAAAGCACAAAAGTTGATCTTAAAAGAGGCTGAAGGGTTTTTTTTTTCTAATTTTCGTCTCAAAACATGTCCACTTTGTCTAAGTGGGGAGGGAGACTCCTTGGAATATTAAAACAACTCCCAAACCAAGCTCCATTTAAGCTTCACAACTTAAAACTGCAGCAGCAGTGCCAGGGGCTGTCCACAGCCCTTTGGAAAGGTTTCCTGGTGGTCTCACACCTGAACCCCAGGCTGCTCCACTCCCCTCCAGTCCCCAGACTCTCACAGGGGCAGCACAGGGAGCTGCCACAGTCTCCAGGAGGCATCTCTGTATGGCCCAAATGAACAAAGTACAGAAGGACACACAGGGTCAGGCTATTCTTTGGATTTAAGTTTCTCTCCATGAAACACTGATTTTGTAGGGAGGAGGGAGACTGTCCTCTACTGACATTTGCCAAGGGAAAATGAGGAGTAGTTTGGATCCAGACCAGAGGGCCATGGCTACATCCAAGCCCTTGCAAATTGACTTGGCAAGAGAGGATTCTCTCGAGGAGTGAGGAAAACCAGAGAGATGTCAGTCAGAGAAGTAAACACCATATGCTTGTCTCACAGCATCTGACGGTAGCGAAGTGGACAGAGCAGAGAGGCTGGCAGATCTGAGAAATAGGGCAGTGTAAATCAAGACACATTCTCCTTTCTCTGCTTCCCAGAGGAGTTCCACAGACATGAGCAGTGTATTCCTCCTAAATCCAGGGGCTCTTCAAAGCCGATTGGTGTTTTCCATACTGATTATTTACGCTAAGCCTTGATTGAATGAACTGTAGGTTACAGAGAGGTGACTTTTTTTGAAATGTATGAGATAAATCCCTCTTCGTCTAGAGGGCAAAGAGTTAGCGAAAGGAAGAGACTACAGAATCATTTAACATTGTATACTTGGTTTTAAATTGAACAAAAAAAAATCTTCAGCTATTTTTTTTGTTTTGTTCTTCGGTGCTGAAAATTTTGCAAGCAACGGTTGTCTAATACCTTCAATTTTCAAAGGAAAATGTTGTCTTTTGGCTCATGTGCCTCACTGATCTCTGGTGGTCCTTTGCTCTACTTTTCCACCTATTGCCTCCTTCAGTTTAAATTTGTGTCAGGGCCACAATTCTTTCTCTAGCCTTCTCCAGAAATGCTATTAAACAGTGGAGACAGGCACAGAGACGCCAGTGAGACTCCAGTGCAGGAGCAAAACCCATTCCTTAAGTCCATCAGTAATTATCCACGTGGCATTCAGCCCATCAGGTTGCTATTGTTTTAAGAATTGGTTTTAAGCGTCTTGAAAGCTTTTTGAAAACACAAACAGCCACAGAAATAAACAGTTGAGAAGCCAGCCTGCAGACAAAAAGGTAAGCTGTTGATAAGACAAGTTGGTAAGGATGGAAAAAACTTGCTAGAAAAAAAGAAATAAAATTGAACTTGTGGTTAGAGAAAAAGCTTCTGAAATATGTAATCTTGTATTAACTTATCCCAGACATATTTTGACAGCTATGAGAGGAAATAGCTGAATTAGAAGTTTAGTTGTAATCTCCAACAGGTTTTACACCAATATTTACTTTTTTATTCATCAGGTTAATAAACTTGCAATCTCCTCTTGCACTGGTCACTTCCTGATGGGATCCAATTTTCTCCTATCTGACCTCAACATGCCCATGTGTTCAAAGCAAGGTCCAGATACAGGTATGTGTGGCCAGACCCACCATTCAACTCAGAGGAAATGGCTCTGAAGCCACCAGCTCTGAGCCATTTCAGCTCAAAATAGGGGGGTTAATCCTGTGGTGATCATAAATTTAAGGTATTAAAGGGTGTCTTTCTGTTCAGCAAAGTTTTCTATTCCTCCTGTTAGCTCAATCCAAGAGTTTCCTGCCTTTGGGCTTAAAATCAGAAAAGGTTATTGAGCCCTGACTCTTCTGACTCAATTCTTAAAGTACAAAATTCCTCCTTTTCCTCTGATTTTCCCTTTTTATTTAATGTGTATGTAACAAACAGAACAAGCCTAACTTTAAGTAGCTAATATCAGTATGATGCTGCAGGACATGAATTTTGTCTGGCAATGTATGTTCTCTCAGAGAATCTAACAAGAATGGCCATTAAAAGTCTCCTAATTAACTTTAGTAAGAGTTTTGGCACTAAACTGTCTGTACACCTAACAGTTCGTTTAAAAATGAAAATTTTTATCAGGGAATATGAATGAAAAATAAAAGCAAAATAAAATTCTTGCAATAAGAATCTGAACCATAATCAATCAACGATCAACACAGAGAATATTTCTGTTGGTTTGTGTAAATACACTAAATGTTCTAATATAATAAATTTATTTCATATCAAGTCTAATGTAATTGCTCCTCTTTACTGCATTCTAGTTTAGATTTATTACTTGAAAGTTAAAATTACCTCTTGTCCAAAGACATATGAAAAATCCATACCTCGTCATTGTATTATTTTTATATACTTTTTTAAATTATACGGTATAAAAATTCTATTCTAATAAAGGATATGTGTAGCATAAATACACTAAGGCACTTTTATATCAATGGCAAAATCTGTAGTCATTTAATACCCTAGTATGATGGATAAGAGCTCAAAAATAGCTTCTGAGGAGTAACCTTTGTGCTAAATTAACAAAAATAAATATTAACTTCTGAAAGATGTGATAGAAAATCTTTAATGCAAGCCCCCAAAAAGTATTCATTCAAAAAGATGTATCAGTTCCTAACCCAACTCAAATGAAAATGGTCATTTTCATCTGCTAAATATTTTCCCAGGAAAAATCATCATATTTGGTGAAAAGTTGAACAAAAGATCATGTCAGAAATAAGATTTGTATGAAAAGAGCATATCCTACATGAAATTGAAATATCAATTTCATTAAGACTCCTTTATGCCTTTCAGCTAAAGCCCTTCCTCCTCAGTTCTTCCTAACAAACTGCATCCAGCTTCTTATGCCACAATCCAGTGTTAGAACCACTGCACGGTCCAAAATTTGCCTTTTTTTCTTTCTTTTTTTGTAGAACCATTTCATTTCTCTGCTTTTTTTTACCAGTATTTTCCAAGCTGTGTGTCTTTTGGCAAACAAGCTAATCTCTTTGTTTAAAAAAAAAAAAAAGGTAAAAAGAAAAGAAAAAAAAGTAACACTAGTGGAAGATTAATTTTCTCTGTAATAATACATTATTATTTAATTTCTAATATTTCCTATTACAAATGCAGAACAATATTTTTTTCAAACTTCAGATACATTATCCCATCAGTTTTTAATTGCTTCATTCTGCCACTCCACTGCAAAGTCTTCCTAACACCTCTGAGCGTGATTGTTTCCTGCTAACAGAGACATTTTGCAGACAGATTGAGTGTCAATATTATTAGCAGCAAATTATTCACATTGCGTGAATAGCCTTGTAATCCTTATTTACTGTGAATATTCTGGAACCTATTGTTTTTAAGAGAATAACTTTTAATAAGCTCTCATGGTTCTGGTGGAATCTTATGGATGTTATCAAGGTTTTAGGGCAGCAGAGATAAAAATGTTTTTCTGATTCAAGGAGTGGCAGTGACAGTAATACCAAGTTTGTCCCTAAAATGCTAAAGACTGCAGAAAACCTGTAACAACCTTGTGTCCCTTCTATCGGGCACTAGTACTTGTCTGCTTATGTGGTACAAAGATAAAGGTAGGGAATGAGTAGCTGTATCAACCAGTTTGCTGCTAAAATAGCCTTTCACTGTTTATTTTCCAGCTAAGTCAATTAGGCAAGGTGGTGCATCAACATTCAGTATGTGCTGATTTCAGATACATTGGCAGGATTTTAAATAAACACCAATGAAAGGAGTATACATCTGTTAGAAAAAGGCAAGCTCTTAGGGAAATAAATACTAAAGATGGCTTGCTATAACCCCCAAAAAATGCAGGAATTGGGAGACTGTTTTGTTGTTATGTTTGGTTTTTTTTCTGTAGATTACTACATTTCCCAAATAACATCATTACCTTGTTGTGGGTTTTTTAAACACAAAACTTTCAACTTTTTCAGTTACAATGTTGTCTGGTTTGAATGCATGCATAAATAAATTTTGATCGGCTGCTTCAGATCTAACTTTATCTGAGAGATTAAACAGGTAAAACACTGAGACCTGCCCCATGAAATTATTGCTGTTTTATGTCAACACATATGCTGCTGTAATTAAAAAAAACCTGATTATTCCAATTCTGGTCAAGGTTCATTTAAATTGTAGAGGCAGAATTTGCAAATACACTTTTGGAAGGACATGCCCTGATCAACAGGGTTATGCTCTGCAGGCACACTGTCCCAAAGACGTGTGGAAAATGTAGAAAGGGAAAGTGAAGTGTTCAAGGTCACACAGCAAAATATGACAGGATCAAGAATAAAACCTGGGGATCTTAATCCCCAGATCAACGTTTATAGATCGGTATCTATAAATCAATAATTATCCCACAGTCACACTTAAATAATGTTTTTTATGCATTCAGACCACAAGCTGATGTCTACATTTACCTCCCCCTCGTGTCTGAATAGTCAAAGCTTCATTTCCTGAATTCGGTCCCACCACACTACGAAGGGTTAAGAGATGTAAACCCACCAGAACAATGACTTCTATGGACAACATTTTTCCTCTTCATCCCCTCAGCCTCTGCATTATTAAACACTCGATCAGTTGGCTTAAAAATTAACCATATGGTGCTGTTCGTATGGTATAGATTCAAGGCTCAGGAAGGGTGTGAACTATTTAGCCTGTTTGGGAAAATAATTTCCGTGAGAACATCACAATTTACTTACTGTCATTAGTGGAACATGAGCAGGAGAAAACTAGGTAAATTTGTAAACCACAAACATACAAATAAAGAAACAATATTGTCCTATGAAGTCATATGATGAGTGAAGACAGTACCATATAGAAAAAGTGTGAGAAACTGAGTGCATTGATTTGTTTCCAGTGCATTACCCTACTTAAGTTTGTTCACCATCATCTATTAATTGTACAGTCACTGGAACTGGGTGAACGACAACATCTGTGAACACCCATCCTAATTCCAAACATTTGTTTCAGCCACGTTCATGCCATCTTATTACATGCTTTAGAGAAACATACAGAGAAGTAGTTTTTGCTTAGATGAAGGTTTGGGGAAGTTATTCTACCCAGGGAAGTGGCTATATTCCCACAAAAAAAAAAAAAAAAAAAAAGAAGTGTTTCATGGATTGAATATTTATTCTTTCTTCTCTGGATCAGACAAAAAGTTATAC
The DNA here is from genome assembly GCA_024611195.1 of Ceyx melanurus. NCBI lineage: Eukaryota > Metazoa > Chordata > Aves > Coraciiformes > Alcedinidae > Ceyx > Ceyx melanurus. Next base: position 202,823 of record JANHGL010016552.1, read on the forward strand.
TAATCCAATCATGAGGAAGAAGTAATGACATGTGATCTATGTTAATAATCATCTGCCAATTAACAATCCTGAGCATTAAAGACACAATCAGTTTACAGGATAAAAAGTGCTGATGTACAGCCATGAAAATAAGTCCTAAAAAAATATATATATTTTTTTAAAACTGCACATAAACAGAAAAATATTCATCCCAAAAAGCCACAGTAATATAAATAATTGAAGCAACTCAAATAAGCAATATTAAGCACCCTTTGCAATGTCACTGAAATCACAGAAATAGCTGTCAGAAATCTTCTGTACTCTTCAGACTCTGTGACCCTTGGGAAGTCATGGTCCCTGTAGGTGACCCATGACTTTGTCTGTCTGTAAAATGGGTATTTTAAATAATATTAATCTAATCTAAAGGCTGTTCTCAGTCCAGTTAATATTTAGGAAGCATTCTCAGATCGCTGGATAAAAGTGCTACATTAGTTCAAACAATGATGATTATGATTATCTTTCAGGGATTTTTATCCTCAGTGAAAAGCAAAAAGAATTACTGGCCAATTTTGTCTAGTAAGTGCTGAATACTTGGAACACTTCCCGTTCATACTTATTCTGTGGCTTTCCTGTGTCTGACTTATGTTTATCTTCATTAAGTGGAATAATGCAAGTCAAAATAGCTACAAGTAAACTGTCTGCTGGATAGGGAACAGTTGTTAGTTCATGGGAAATGGATCATAAAAAATATGCTCCTCTGACTTCAGAAAAGAGCTCTAAATTGATCCATTTCCAGTTCAAAGCTCCTTAAAACATACTGAGCAATCTCACCTGATATTTCATCACCATCATCCCATGTCTTTCTAGTTCAACAGGGGGTAAATTACTCTGAAAGTTTTTGTCCCTATCAAAGCTCACCAGAAAGTCCTGGTTCACATGGGAAGGCAGGGAGAACATCTTCTAGACTTACTGGTTGCCCATTCAAATAAGCAATTGTCCTGAGTTCTTTGAACTTTAGAAGAGGTGGAGATGCAGTCATATAGAAGATGAACTACTTCCCTTGAAGGGGTACAGCACATATCTGTGCAGATTGATGGAGCCGTAAGTCACTAGAAGCTAACCTGGGTAGAGCCTGAGGTAAAGCTGAAAGCTAAAGTCATTCCAGGTGGGCTGGTGGAAGGAAAAAACAAATTCTAGACATTCACATATGAGGTCATAACTTCTGTTCTATTGCAGCCCACATATAAATATTGTAGATTTATATTTTAGCAGCTTTAAGCCTCTCTATGAAACTCATTTAACTTCAGGTTTTATTTTAAACAGCCTCTCGAGCCAGGGAGGTGCCACGCTCTCTCAAGGATTTCAGGCAAACCTCTCTTGACCAATCCAAGCACATAAACCAAACCATATGATTCCAAAATACCTTCAATTGCCTCCTGGATCGTATGTCCACATCTGGAAGTGATGGATATTCTCTTCCCAGATGCAAAAGGGAAATTCTGCATTAGGCTAAAAACACTGTGTAAATTGCAAGGAAGAAGGGTCAGCTTTCTAAAATTACACTGGTCAAGGCAAGTCAAGCACTTTAATGGCAGGCTCAGATCCAACATCAAAATCATTTTACAAATCTCCGAGCAATTCAACCTAGAAACATGCAGAACTTTTTTTGTTTTGGTTTTATGGTGAAGACAGCCAACGGGTAAGAAATTCTCAAAGCTAGAGACTAATCTCCCTTCACAAGGGACACAAAGCAGGTGCGCTCCATAAGGATGAAACTGTGCCCCAAATTTGGTTGAAATAAAGCAGGAGAGAACTTTCTGATGGGAAATGGTTGTAAATCACAGGAAGATCAATAGAAAAGAACAATTCAAAATCGAAATCACTGTTTTGAGCTCACCTTGCTGAAATCTCTTTGTCTAAAATATACTTGAAACTAACGTTTCAAGAATGTTGGTCGGTAACAACAGGAAAAAATATTTAATACAGAAAATGGAAAACAGCTATGGATATTTAATGTAGTATGACTAGATTTTAATTGGTCACTTTAAAAAACTTTTTATGTATAATTATCCATGCTGAGAAGTCATCTTCTATAGTCTAATGAGAATCACTCTCTTATTCAGTGATACACAAATACAAGAGAAATCACTGGAAAACATACCATTATATATATACTAGTGATAACACATTAATAATTAAGATGAAACAAATAGCCATTTGTCTGTCTATGCCTCTGAGTCATTACTTCACTAAGTCTTATCTGAGAAAATCTCATTAGTTCCAAAATGAAACATGTTACATCAAACCTTAGGTAGAAAGAAAGCATTCTCTAGAAAGGACCACAGTATAGACTGCACGTCCCAGAGGTGGGAAAGAAAAAAAAAAAAAAAAAAAAGTGTAGGGCGTGGAATTTTCATTAGGTTTTTTTCTTGTTATATTTCTCCTTTCAGGTAGTTCAGAAATATACAAAAACAGTGAAGGAAAATAAGAAGTGTTGTCTGAAGTTCTTGAAAATTACAAGATCTCAAAGCTTAATTGAATTGAATTGTTACTAAGCCAAAAAAAAACCCAAACCCCTATGCTGAAGTTTGGGGATTTTCCTAACTTGTATATTCCATAGAAAACTCCTAAGAGGGGAGAAAATCTTGCAAGACAGCTTTCTCACAATATTTCTAATAGCTTCTGTTTTTAAAGAGGCTAGAGATAACAGGAAAACAGTAATATCCATGTGATTTTGACTCTTGAAGCTAAGTGCTGGCTGGAATACAGGGGACTAATTCCAGAGCTGATGTAAATAAACTTACTCAAAGACAGTGAGACAACACCAATTTACACACACCATGGTTCAAGCCTGGGAAATTCAGATACACCCAGAAGTTTAGATAAGATACATCTAGGCAAATATTTTAGGTATGTATACACATCTATATATAACACTTTATGAAATAGTTTAATCTCAATCTACTTATATGAGTTGCTTAAAAATAAGAAAAAATCACTTTTAGGAACCAAGATTCAAGGATGAGAGAAAGTTTGTAAAAGATCCTAATATGTCTGATTTATTTTTTACCCACAGGTTTAGTCCCACAGTGCCCAGTGAAGGAGGCTACTCTCCCAGTGTCATCACTGGAAGGAGAAGAGAGGAATAATTCCTTACGTCATGGAGCAATTTAGAGGTGCTGTGAGTGAGCTATACTCTGGATGATCTTCATACCCCATTTTCTAAATGTAGCTCCATAGAAATGACACTCACATAATTTAATATTCTTATATCACACATTTCCCTAACATGCCATTTGATAGCCTCAGAAAATCAAAACTATAGGAAATCGAGATAATCACCTTAAGCGTAAGACTATACATTCCTGATTTTTAGTTTCAGTTTGAAGAAGATACAGTTCTAGTGTTCTTGTCATGGAATAAAATTGTTTGACTCAGTTCCCTAGTCTTCAGAAAAAGAATGGGACTATCTCAAACAAATAAAAGCCAAAACAAACAAACAAAAAAACCCACCCCACAGAACAAATGAACAAACAAAAAACCCCCACAAACAAAAAACCAAACCAAAATAAACCCAAATAAACTGACTAACCAGAAAAAAAACAACCAAAAAAACCCCAACAAACAAACAAAAAAACCCAGACCAACCTAACAAAAAAACCCAAACACTCTCCCCCTCCCTCAACAAAATGAAACAAAGCAAGAACCAAAACAAAGCAGACAAAACCATCACATAGGTTTCACTAGCATTTGGAAAGCATTTGAAAGATGGATTCTTCACCATGTTTTGCTTGCTCTAGTCCCCCATCTTTCTCAACCTATTCCCCTTGCCTCTAGGAGAGTAACATGAAACAAGAGCATTGCAAGACTGTGCCTTATTCTTGACCAAAAAAAACCCCACAAATCCCCTACAAAGTCCAGGGTTTGTATTTTTTTTTAAACAATATTCACACAGGGCTCAAATTATGTGCATAAACATTGGTAATGTATTTGCTATTAGTCTGTGTGACACCTTATTCCTTTAAGTTTGCATCTCTTGGCACGGAGGAGGAGAAGTCGCTCCTCTCTGCGAGGGCTAGTTAAGATGTATCTTGCTGTTTCCCCGTATCTTTAGTATGCAGGGAGCACAGAGATGGAGATAAAAGGAGAAATGTCTATCTTTGAGTCCTCTGCAATACAGAATAAGTTATCAACCTACTAACATGCATGTCTGAATAGACTCCTTTGGCAGGAGGGAGATTTTATCTGTCCTGACATGCGAATTCCTCCCTCATGTCAATCCATGAAAGTACTAAAGAATAAACTCTCTAGTAAAATGAATGTGGCAGACCACTGGGACTTAGAGAGCATCATATTTTCCCCTAGCTACTTTTTTTTTTTAATTCTCCAACCGATTCCTTGATATCCATATAAATTAGTCACTCTGAAGGACTACTTGAAAACCCATTGCTTTAATCTTATAGGCTTGTGGAGGGTTGCTCACTCCACTAAGGCTTGGGAGTTTGTTGTCTCTGTTTTTCCTCTTCAGCAATGTGCCATCACATCCCGCGCAGAAGCCTTCCAGTAGCATTTGTGCTGGAAGCTTTGCAGCTGTGCAAGTCAAATGAGCAGGCACGACATTGCCCTCAGATCTGGTAGGCCCCAAGGTACAGATATGAGCAGTCAAAATGTCCTATTTAGCATCATGAAGTGCCCACCCATGCGCGAGGGAAAAGGCTGCAATGTTCTGAATGAAGCTGAACGCAGCTGCAGTTATTACATTGTGGGGGCACGAGGGGGAAAGTCACATCGGGCTGTTGGGAGATGAATTACCAGTCTGGTTTCACAAATACTTGTCTGCGTGCTCATCACCAGTGTGAGGACACTTCAGTCACCAGTCTCTATAGCACCTAGAACAAAGCTGCCTCGCTGCTGAAATGGAGCCCCAAGTCTTCACTCATGTAATAATTTCACACCAACAGCAGTGCTATGAGGAGAATAATTGTTTTTATAGAGCCAACCATAAGTGAAATAGGCAACAAAAAAGAAGTAAAATAAAAATGATCTATACTTTCTTCTTGTGGTCTCCAGCGTTTATCCCTAGATATTTATGATGTACTGCACAACATATTTCTTCTCATTGTATTCTGTCAAAGTTAAGAAGTTTTGTGCTTTGATTTGTGTTTTGCCTAAGCTTTTGGGTCTCAATTAAAGAATTTAAATGCTAGACACTTCTTACTACTCTTTATTAATATTTTCAAATTAGTCTCTTTAGAACCAGGTCCACTCCAGACTGCAATACTCTTCATCACTTTTTATTATATTTGCTCTGCATACATTATTTTCACCTGTTCTTTGTGTGCAGCACATCTGATGCTAGTTGAAGTCCACTGGACTGCTTGTCTTCCACTCCTTTTCATATCTGTTTGTACATCTATAGCTGGAGTTATGATTTCAAAACAAATGTAAAAACTCAAAGCAAATCCATCAAGCACTTAATGGCCTGGATATAAAACCATGAAAAAGGCTCAAGGACAATGACAGCCTCTTCCTCTTGCGACCTTCCAATGGATTTTTAGGGATAGGGACCTACACCTTGAACTTATTACCAGAACTCCAAATTTTCAAAAGCACATAAATTGATGATTACTTAAACAGAGCAGCCTAATAAACCTGCAGACAAGGAGGGCATGTAAATACAGGAATCAGATAAAGGTACTGCAGGGCAGAAGTGTATTACAAGAAGCAGCAGCAAAGGTATTAAAGCACTGCTATGTTACAGGCCAAAGGACTGCAACTAGTCTATGGTTCCTTCTTATGCGTTCAGATGAGAGACATTCCCTCTTTCCTGAACAGCCTCAAGGGATGGATGATCCACAGTGTCTATTAGTAATTGAACCAGGGATGGAAGAGCCTAGAGAACAATCCCGACATTGTCCATGAGTGTGCTACCACCAGCAGCGCACGCTGCTGCCTTTCACTCTTGAGCAGGCGCCTCTGAAGCTTCACCACAAAATAAATTGATGGCAATGGGTTGTAATGGCACCACACTCATTGCTTTAAAAGTCATAATTTCCACCCAGGGTGACATTTCAAACTTCTGCTTTCAGGTCTTTCCAGCCAAGCTAAACTAAATCTCTTTCAAAAAAGATACAGATGAGAAAAAAAACAAAACAAAATCAACAAAAACCCCACAACAAACACACACACACAACAAAAACAAAGGCAAACAAAAATAAAAACAAAAAAAAATCACGACCCTCCTATTTTATGGATCAAAGGATTTCTTGATATATAAAGGATTTTCATTTCTAATATTGCAAAATCCTCTTTTTCAGTTCAGAACTAGGGAAGAAAAGGGAAAAAAAAAACCAACAAAAACCTTCAGTGTCAGGTTTGGAGTCTGGAAAGGCGTTGGTGGGATTTTCCTTGGACGTGAAAAGTAGTGAAGGAAATAAACATCCAAAGCACAGATACTTATCCTCCAACTCTTTCCTTTACCCTGAACTCCATCTGGAAAAGTAGAAATCCTGGAACATACGCAGCATCAGATGAAACATTGGAAATGCAAAAGCAGCCCTTTAAAGGAGCAGGGTCACACACTGGGCTAAATCCAGAGTGGAGAAAGAAAACAGCACTAATCAGCTGTTTCTTGTCTGTCTCTCTCTAGACACAGATGCACATACACACACAAACACAGCAAATCCTGCCTGTTCCTATGCACGAGCATATCTCAGAGTAGGTGATAAATCATCCGCTTGGGCATGTGCACACAGAAGCCAGTTTGAAAAATACGAGAAGCAGAGGAATTGCCATATTAAATCAGACTATTGGTCCATCAAGTTTGGTATCATGCCTCCAGCAGTGGCTAAACCCTGATACTTCAGAGGAAGGCAACCCTTAAAATCCGCAGAGCACTTAGCTCAGTCCGTCTGTGGGGGAGGGAGAAATATTCATCCTAACCCCTGCAGGCAGTAAATGTGTGTCCTATAGAGCCAGCTTGGGTTTTCCTTATGCAGAGCTGCAACTGTAATTACTAGTTTGAAGCAGGACAGCAGAACAATGTTTGCAAACATTCATTCACATAAAAGGCTGCTAATTCACTTTGACATCATTTGTGACCCTTTTCCAGGAAGGTTCATTGGAGCAAGCAGTTTTGTTTATGGAAAGCAAAAGTTTGCTAAATACTCTGAAGTGTTTCTCTGGACATTTATTTCAGAGATGACGTACTCAAACCTTTCCTTTATCTCCAGGCCTTTCAGTCATCCTCGCAGGAAGCAGAAACAGAGCTGCATGAGACACATATCAACTCAGGCAGGGAAACCATGGCTTGCAAACAGCAAGTACTCAAAGGGAAAAGATAAAGAAATGCACAACAGATCAAAACCAATGTATAGGGAATTCCTGAAGAGGGGTGCTGTTTTTTCAAATAAACACTCCCATGATGAAATCTCTCCTTAAGGGACAGCCTGACATTTCTGGACAATCATCCAGAGTATTTAACCTGACCTCCCATGTCAGCAAAATTCACAGGCTAGATACATACTTCTGGGATGAATCCAAAGATAGTGTAAAGGGGAGAGTCTGTGTCACCTGTTTCTAGATCAATTTAAATTTGCCGTGTGCCCCTGCAGAGTGAAATGTCAAGGAAAAATACTTTGTCCACTTACATATTTGATTGCACTCACTTAAAAATAATTTTGTTGTGCCAAAAATCACCTGCAAGAGAATCCCTTTGCCACCCTCTAAATCCTTTCCTTTTTATGACTAAGTGGGTAGGTAGCAGGGAACCACAGATGGCTTTCACAGGAAACTGGTGGCATATCTGGTTATAACAGCACATAAAGCTTACATAGGACTTGTCTTTCATGAAGTGAGTGTGAGGGACAGGAGATTGTGCAGATCAAAAAATATGCAAATACAAAGGGTGGACTCACAAACAAAGTTAAGTTTCTGGGGTCAGAATGATGCTGTCATATTTGTACTATAAAAGACCCCAAAAATCTACGCTAAAAAGACTGTAACTTTCAACATTTGTCAGCTCAAGTAACCACTGTCTTGGACAAACAAGTTTATCCCCAAACTTTTATCTACTTTAAAAAGCCATATCTGTTTTTTGTTCATGGCTTTTAGACTCCCAGTATCCCCAGAACTGCAACTTGATTTTGGAACTAGGTGTGCTGAAATTCAGTCAGGGCAACGTGGCTTAGGTCCATCCTGGCCTCCAACAGGTCCATGAATCTCAGGGAACTAGCCAGTCTGCTTGGCTCGAACTGGAAGTTCTCAAGCTCAGGTTAACTATGTTAAAGTAGAATAAAGCTCTGGTAGGTTGGTTACCCTAGAGTATGCAGGAAGAAGGGTATGACCCTCATCTTGCTTCCCCAAAGCTCTCTCAGCCTGCCCTTCTTCTCCCACCTCTTCAGATCAGCCTTATCAGCATGAACTGTGCAGCGCAGGGAACAGAACTCAGTGCGATGTTCTTCTGTTAAATCAATTCCTATTACAGTTACAATTTGTTTTGTAGCTTCTTTAAAAAAAAAAAAAGGGAGAAAAAAAAAAAAAAGAAAAATGTCTCTCCTGTTGTGGTTTTTTTTTTTTCTCCCCCAGTTCCCTATCTCCTCCCCAGGGCCTCAGCTTGTGCCTCTGTGTAAGTCCTGGGGTCTTGGGTGTCAAATGTCAGGCCTTGTACAGAGCTGTCAAAGAGGAGAATAGGCTGAGATGATTGATGACTGCAAAGCCTGAAATCCAAACCTCTGCTGCAAATGCTTCTTTTACAAAAAAGCTGGGGCAACCCACAGTGGCTATATTCAAGGTCAGCTCGCATACCATTACACCCACCACTTTGGGCTTCTAACAAGCCAACGCATTCATCGAGGATTTCTCGTCTCTCTGTCCCTGTGTGCGTCTCTTCCCCTCCCTCCCCTTACTCTCCTGGCAACCCCCTGCCAAAATTTTCAAGCACTTAATCCCAATAAAAAAAGGCATGGCCTTTTTTTTTTTTTCCCCCCTTTCTCCACTCCCCTCCCTCCCTCTCCTTCAGGCTGCATTCGCTCCGAGGAGCCACGGGCTGAAGCTTAATGCTGCACAAGTCAGATGACAAGATTATTAATGGGAGCAGGGCAATGTCATATCTGATTTCATGCATATTCATGAATGGAGTCATACAGCTGGGACCATGCGCCATGAAGAGACAGAGCAAGAGAGAAACTTTTACACCCCCTCCTTGCCGTGAAGAATCTGATCCTGGAGATTAAGAGTCCTGCCTTGCAAAATGCAATTGTTCTCTTTATATGTTAATAAAAAAGGGGAACTGCTTGCATGATAATAATGACGTGGTGCCAAGATGGTACGAATATCTCTTTTTTCTCCTGTCACTAAAGTAACTGCCCTGAAGCTGATCTTGGCCTGGAGAACACTTTTTGCAAGAAAAAAAAATAAAAAATACATATGCTATCACCTACAAGCAGATTGATTTCCAGAAAGTACCAGCATAGGCCAAAAAAAAAATAAAAAAAATTAAATAAAGCATTTACTCCAGCATGCACCCTAGGTGAAAGGAGATGTGCCTCGTACAGAAAACTTTATAAAATATATTAGGGTTCTGATTTGTACTCAGCACCTGTTTGAAAGAAGTGAGACATGAGGGTTAAAGTCCTAATATCATTTTACTCTGTAGCTTTACTCTGCAGCTAGCTGCTTTTGCTTTTTCAATAGTGCCTTACAAAACATGAGGCATTTTATTCCCATTTTACACCTGGGTAAATTGAGGCATAAAGTTGTTATAGTTTATTGGCCTTGTATCTGCCTGATCAGAAAGGTTCCCAGTAACTTAGCAGAATAGGACCTGTAGGTACTTGAGCGGAAGTCAGGAATTGAATAGCAGAGCAGTAATGCAGCTATACCAGGGAGCTAATTCTATCTTCTGTGTCCAGAAATAACACATCTTCCTACAGGACACCAGAACAAATAGAAAAATGTAGGCATTGTGACACTTCACAAAAGATCTATGGCATTTTTCCCTTTTCAAAATCCATCAGTATTATTGCTGAGGTTTTGTGAGAATTAAACTCTGCTACACCTGCCTCAAACACTGTTTCTAAGTAAAAGTCTATTTTTCAGGCACTTAAAATACTGTTAGCTCTGCAGCAGCATCTACTTGTGAAGAGACACAAGGACCCCATTCCCTCGGACAGGTGAGGACCCAAATAAATAGGAGAAGCAGTGTATGCAACTGTGAAATCAATTTAGAATTTAATTGCTGAAAAACATCTGACAATAAACTATAACAGTGCATGAAATGGTCCTGTAATGGAAGTGGTGGCTCTTCCTGGAGTCATTTAGAATTAGTTGTGGATAAAGCACAAGATTGCAGTAGGAGACCAGACTAGATATTGGCCCGAGCAAATAGACAGATGACTTCTTTGCACCTTTAATTGCTATCATTCAAGGCCAGCAGCATATTCTCTCATGAGGATGCCAAACAATCCACGTGATCCAAATGCTCTTTGGTACAAGCTGATCTAAGTTGCCTGTAGGGCTATCACAACAGGCTTTCTGGCACAGAGCGACAGAATGGGAATGCCTGGGCAGATTCAGGCTTTCTCAAAAGCAGTGGGTTTATTCTGGTTTGAGGAAAGGAGATGAAGACAGAGATTACTGCTATGTTTCCTAGAGGGCTCATTTCATAGCTGTACACAAATAGATTCTCAGCTATGCAACTCTCACAGTGAAGTATATGTATTTAAGAGAGATAGTCCACATCTAGACAGAAGCAAGAAACAAAACAAGTATCTCTACTAAGAGCAACTGAAAACTTGCTGGGCTGTGGCTCCAGCAGGTCCAGTTTAGCATGGTTTAGGAAAAGCAGCCACAGTGTGCAATAAATCAAGTTTCACAGCAATAGTAGGGCACTACATCTTTACTGGGTAGAGTTAGGACACATCACAGGAATCTGGCTCTACCACAGGACCAGTGAATGACCTTGGGTAACTCACTCCACCTCCCCAACCCTCAGTTTCCCCATCTGTAAATTAACAGCAACAACTACCTTCATTAAGTGCTTTAAAAAGCATTTTTTTTGAAGAGCAAGATACTGCAGTTATCACTATGCAGATGGCTATGACTTTTGTAATCAACTATCAGATGATAGTGACAGTCTTAAAGATTCCTCTCGAGCCCATACACAGCATACTGTTAAATATCAAACCATGTTTTAATTTCTATATTTGAGCATGTCACCTCCTATCTCTAATCATTTCTCAAGTAGTGGTTAATTTAAAGGACTGAAAAAGTGTCATTTTTCTCATTCAAACAAGCAAAGTAAAAAAAAAAAAAAGCCCACAACTGATAGAGATTAGAGCAGTGGGAAGAACATGACAGTGATATCAGAACCAAGGAAATAACATGTTAATGACATTCAATATTCTCCCTGTGTCAAGTCATCAGCATTTTTATTGCCACTTTTCCTCCGAATACAGTATCAGAATTTATTGAGACAATCTGTCTCCATCACCTGTGATATAATATATTTTATTCAATAAAATATGGAATAATATTTATCTTTCAACTCCAATGACTAGTTTTAAGGGCAATAACAGCTTTTAACACAACAGTTACAAGTGTAGAGTTTGTAAGTTGTAATACCAGACCTAAGGGCTACAAAGACTTTCCTACCAGGTAAAGAACAGTGAAACCAGTTTTCTGATTATTTGCCCTTTGCTACGTTTCTCATTCATAAAATAGCTGGTGCCAAAGACAAAACAAATGATCCAAATGCAGCTCCTGTGAACTAGTTGTTAATGGAAACTGAGGCGAGAAGAAGCTGGTCCTTGTCATAAATTCAGAAACTCAGCAGCAGAGCCTGTATTTGATGTCCAAGGGGGAAGAGGACAGCCAAGAAAAACCTCTCACATTATTGCAAAAGGAAGGCAAGCAGAAGAGAAGCTGGAAGGGTGGAATGAAGGAGGCTGAGGGTTTCTCATCTCTGGCATCTGCAATCTAACAGAAGCAAGCCAACTTTTCAACTGGCCAGTCTGGGTAGCAGTAAGAGCACAGCCTTACACATGTAGATGTCAAAGGTCCAGGTTTCTCATGGTCCCAGAGGTAGCTGCAGTTGTGGAATACAGGGCAGTTCCTCCTGTTTTTGGGATGATACCACAGAAGGGAAGGCAGGGCTGTCCCCAGCAGAGTCCCACACTGCATTCCCCCCATACCAGCAGTTGGCTACTTTGTTATCCTCGGTCAGCTTAGGGACCCTACACAACACCACTCACATTATCTCTTAAATAGCTGTAATTCACTCCACAGCCAGCCCTAAGCAACCTCTAAGAACCAGAGATAGAGCTGAGATTGGCTGCAAAACTACTCTATGTACCCAAGATATTGCAAATCTGGGGTACATAATATTAAAAACCCAGGAGAGACAGGGAAGGACCAGAAATTCCCACTTGCTTTTGGGTTGGGTTTTTTTTGGTAAGAAAAGAAAGAGCAGTAACACAAGAAAGAAGATGTAAACCACTTTGAAATCCAGCCACAGCCTGCTCCTGTTCTTGCTCTCCTCCCTTCCCTCAATCACTCTACAAGGAAAGGTTGTGTACTCCAGATCATTTCCTGCCTGCAGCATCCTGATAAAGACAGGCTTCCTGCCACTTGCCCAGAGAGCTGGCACTCTGTCCTGTGCTTGTTCCCATTGACATGTCCCAAGGCCTTCAATCAACCTGCTCTGCAGATCCCTTAGACAGCTGTGATCAGAGGCACCAGATGCCATCAAGGCCGAGAAGTAGCTTTGCCTGTACCTACAACAGCATCCCAGACAGTAGTGCCACCCCTAAAATCAGGTCATCCCCTAACAGCCCTGCTTTCCTGCCCTCTTTTTCAAACAGGTCCAGCTTTGCTGACTCGCTACGAGCTGCCAGGTTGCTTAGTCTGCTTGGGCAACCTTGGCTCTCTCTGCCTGAGTAGCACTCCTGCTGCCTGTGGAAAAATCACTTGGCCAAAAGTGAGGCCCATCACTTTCTCACAAGCCAGAGTTCTGTAAAGGGGATTAAATGCTCCCTCATTCGCTTTGTGCATCTCCTAGCTCATCAGGGACAGACTGCCATGTGTGGCAACAGTCACAGCAACAGCTTATAAAGCTGAGGTTCTCAAAAGTTGGTGCTGGAGAAGTGAGGAAAATGTCAGCAGAGCAGGGAATGACCTATCAGTGTCACATTTTTATAGCCCAAGTGTCTGCAACTCCACTCATGCTGCCAAGAAAATTCAGGAGATTTTAGGAGTTGTGTGTGCACCTCTGGAAACCTAAGAAATGCTGATCTATCTTCTGATAAAAATACTGCTCAAAAAATAAAAATAAAAATAATCTGCCTATATTTGAATAAGGGATTGATTTGCAGTTCAGTGGCTGTGGTGGAAATTTGAACAGGATACCTCTTCATCTGTGCTCCTTGCATCACCCTTGTATCAAAGCAACAGGTACGAGCAGGCCACATCTGCTTGGCAACAGGCAAATGTCATTTTCAAGCACATCATGCTAAGCCTTTGTCCCCGTAGTCACATCCATCTAAACCTACTGCCAGTTTATTCCCTTGAACTAATCCCCTATTAGACAGCCAATGGCAAATACAAACCTTGGTTTTGAAGTTGTCTTTCACGGGCTGATGGAAACGACATTGCCACAGTCGGCATCGGTTCCTGCTTCCCAGCCTCCCTGGCCCAGCTCGCCCCAGCTTCTCACAGCCCACAGGTTTTTGCCATTTTCAGCATTCCAACGCCTGTACCCTGCCATCTGCTCCCACCCAGGTGTCCAGGGGTGAGGAACCACTGCGGGGGCAAACAGGGAAACATGGGCTCCTACCCTCTTGGGGCTTTTGTGCAGCCAGGTGCCTCCCCCATCCACAGCCACCAGCGAGGAGACAGGGGGTGATGCTGCCAGAGGACCTCTTCAGTGCCCACTAAGGTGTGTTGTCTGTCTCCCTCCCTTTGCTCTGCCTCACACATACACACACACGCTCCTCCGCTCTCCCCAGCAGCGTGGCTCCTTGCCAGCATATTGCACTGCCTCCGGGTATCTCACACTCCCTTGCTTGGCTGACTCTTTACTCACCTGGCCCCACTGGATCTTTCTGATTTCATTCCTGCTTTCCCTTTAGGCACAAAACTTGTCGTTATTACATTTTCCACTCCCTGCTGCACCGACGTTTTGCCTTCCTAATAATTCAGGATACTTTCAAGTAATTTAAGGTGTTTAACTCAAATATTTCCTTTCTTCTCCCTCAGTTCAGAGGTAGTAGATGTGTATGCAGAGGGTAAGAAGCTGCTACTTCCCTCTCTGCACATCAATAACCTTGCATTTGTGTATACATGTCATATGCGTGTTCTATCTAGGGATCGGTATAGGTAGTCTATACACTTCTACATACATGGTCTGATGACTGTGAAGCTCAGGCCACCCCCTTCTTCTGTGGCACTTAGACACGTTGACCTCCCATTGCTTCCTATTCACTTCTCACCAGGGTGCCTGGTTTTATCCAAATGAGCGGTTGAATGAAGCTCTTTTTACTTCAGAAAGGAAGACAAAGAGTTCTTTCGTGGCTAAGTTGCAGAAGGTACCTCCCTTACCTCTGTTCCCTCCATCACACACCTCAGGCAGCCTGGTCAAATCAAACAAGAAAATCTTGGGAGGTAGAAAATCTGCTACAATTCTTTGGCATCCAATCCGCATTGACTGTGCACATATTATCACAGTCCTGGCTCACATAAGAAATCTGGTGTGAGCAGTATGGGCTGGATTTGTCCCATCATATTTAATTCAACAGAAGTACCCACAGAGCTTTATAGGGCTTCAAATATCACAGAAGCATTTAAAAGTAAAGCAAACAGGTGGCCTTTTATTAAAAAAATAAATAAAAAAGCTGAAGCTTTATAGGCACATAATATCAGATGATGTACATAGGAAATATAAAAAGTGCAAGTGGAGGAGGCAAGCACACCCTCATCAAACTTTCATCTGTAACATAAGCTCCCAGTCTCATGCCTGATTCATGTAGTTGGAACACTATTTCCCAATAGAAGAGCCTGTACAGTCCTGAGTTTCTCATCCTGACTTCCCCATCCTTCTGGGTCTTGAATCTGGATACTGGAATTATGTTGGATATGGCTGGCTGATGGTCTGCTGCTTCCCCCTGGCATCACTATACCCTCACCTTTTTAAGATATAAGGAATTGAGCATCTTCACTAGCAGCTTTATTGGTTGATACTCCTAAACGCAGGCTACTTTTCCTTCAGCATAGGGCTTAGAAGGTGCCTGTTCTATCATTTGGGGAATTCTGCACAAGTCTTTTTCCTCCTCTTGAAAGCCTTTCATATACCAAAGAGAAATGGAACATAAGTCCCATAAAACAGAAGACTGGATTTGGATCACTACTGAAAATCAGTTGAATTTATGGTAATATCTATAGTTTCTAAAAATGTGCACAAAAATGGAATGTGACCTACCTCCAAAAATTTCCAGAGGACAAACTGAAGAAATTCTGAATATTTTGTTGAAAATAGTCACTGTGCTGGACTCCAATAAACCTTTCAGCCACATTCCAATGTCCAAATTCTACCCATGTCTGAATGCCTAATGTTTCTTACTGGATGATTTTAGGTTCTTCTGAAGAAAATAGTTGAGATGTGTAACTTGCAGAGGTTTGGATGAAGTCTGAGCCATCTGAAGCTGTATCCTGGTGACTATTTCTGGTGGGTTTCAAGTTGAAGGTAACTGCACCCAAAGACAGATGCAGTCAAATTGTACTGTCAAAGGGGATTCTTTTCTCCATGGTCTACAGAGACAGCCCCCAAAACTCCTGATGATTCAACTAAGACTAACTTAGATCAAGATAAAATTCAGAGGTGAAACCCACCTTTGTGGCTCTGAGTCTCCAGTGAGACCCAGCTTGCACTTCCACTCTAGAGGTGCTGTGAGGCCAGGGATCTTGCCTCATGTATATCATGGCCTCTGGAAGTACTGTAAAAGCACTGGTTTGCCAGGTATGAAAAGCCCAAACACCACATCCAGGGATGAGCCTGGAGCCCTGTGAGCACCAGCACAGCAGAGATGCCACTACACATGGACACTAAAATGCTCCTGCTGCCAACCTTCCTGTTCTCTTTCACTTTGAAGCAGGTGTAACAAACCCCATAACACCTTTCAGGTAGACCCATAGCAGGCAGTGGTGGAGATTGGTGAGGTTACAGACCCCTGTCAGTGCCAACTAACACAGGGACACCAGAAATATTTTATATTTGCTAATCCCTTTTCAAAAGATGCAAATTGCTCAGTCAGTTCTAATGCCAACTTGGCTGCTTCTCTTCAACCAAAGAATTTAACACAGTAGAGGTCCCCTGAGTAGGAAAAATAGATTAACCCCCCCCCCCCCAAAAAAAACTTTGGTAGTTGGTTTTACATACTGTGAGCCTCAGGCTGCTACTTGAATTTCACTTCAAACGTTTACTGCAAAGTATCAGCTAATTTTTTTCTATCCGCCTGGTTACTCTTTAAAGGAGAAAATTTCATTAACAAACCATGGATATAAAATATGAAATCAGAGATCAGCTACTGCAGAGGAGAAGCCAAACATCACTAAAAAGGATTAGTTTCTTTCACTGTCTAGAAATTTCTCGTGGAAGACCTTGGCTGCCCTTTTGATATTAAAACTTCCTAACAAGTATTACACAGGAGTTTTAAATTAGAACTTGCTGTCATTGGGACAGTTATAAACTCTTAAATATGTCCCTCTGCAAGTTGAGCTCCTGCAAAATGCATGTGTGCGTGGTGGAAATCACTGGGAAATGGGTGTGTATTTGTGGAAGATTGCCAGTCGGACCCATTAATTACGGCAGGAGTTCTGCCAGCTGATTTATAAAATGAGCACCCAAGTTATTCCAATTAATTCCCATAATTCCATTCCGGATAGTGAGCCACTAGTCAAAGTAAAATAAAGTTTGCTTCCAAGTGTGACCTAGGAAAAGCAATTTTCTTTCCTACCGTGAATTTAGTAGAGTTCCTCTGGTTTATGCTGGGGGAGAGGATCATTGCTTCCCAGGTTGCTTTCTAATTAATAATTATATATAGTGCAGTTGGGCAAGGTTACAGGCCCCCTCCAGTGCCAGTTGGCACAGAAGCACCAGGAACATTTGAAATTTATTAATCCTTTGTTGTTTTTTGTTTTGTTTTTCAGAAGATGCAAAGTGCTTTTAAAAAAATAATAATTCTATATCAGAGATCAGAGAGTCATACTGTGAGTTTTAGGCACAATCACGAGTCAGGGGCAGAGGCACCTGCCTACTACTAAAAATTATTGTCATTTCCATTTCCACGGCTTTCTTTTGCCCTTTACCTTCTGATATTGGCCACATTCCCAGCCATCACCTGAAAGCCTGAACAGTGTTCCAGGCAGCTGCAATGTGCTTGTGAGTGCGTGTGTGAGTGTGTGTGTGTGTGTGTGTAAGGGACTTTTAGCTCCCTTGAACGTCTGTATCAGGTCTCCAAATATATGAACTGTGACTAGCATACCAATCACAAGAGGTAACTGGAAACTATTTTCCATGGAAATTTAAAATTTGTATGTGAAAAGTCAAATTATTTTGGTGTTTGAGCATTCTGCTTCAACAGGACATCAAGGTTTTCTGCACAGTGAACATTTTATTTCAAAGGGGGAGAAGGGGAAGAGTATATTGTTAGCTCAGAAACTGTTTCAGACTTTCAAGAGAAATTCCAAGCAGGCTGCTAATAACACTTCAGTGGTATCTGGCATAATTGAAAACTCCACTGGAGCCAATCAAGTTAAGCCAGTGTAAGAATGTTGCGAGTGAAAAGAAGCCAGTCACGTTAAAATGGAACAAATTCATAAAACCCCACTTCCCTTTCACCTGTTGTAGAAGGTCTTTTTCTCCCTTCCTGGGGAGTCAATCTATTCTTCATTCTATTTCAATTCCATTTGCTAGTTCTTAAGCCCATGAGCAATGCATCCCTCTCTGGTTCTGAATGCTTTAGAAAAATGAGTTAAAAAAAAAATTTAAAAAAAAAAGCACCGACACGGTATTTCCTTAGAAAATAGAAAATATTTTTGTTCTAAACATACAACTTCTGGTTTGGACTATAAGGTATTTGCTTTCAATGTATGAGAGCGGAGCCAAACAGACCCTGACTCAACAACCTGTTACTCAATAAACTATGTGAATTTTCCAGAATAACTTCTTAAATCTGTTCTCTATCATCATATTGTGCTCATGATGTCATAATCTCCCAAACCCACAAACAATGTAAAGTTTACCCAGGTCAATTGCAAATCTTCCCCTCCTCTCAATGTTTTTTTTGTCTTTGTTTGTTTTATTCCATTTCTGACAACAATAATCTCCTTTAATTGCCAGTTCTGCCAGTTGCACAATGGACCTTGCCTTCTGTTATCTGACCAGTAGAGCTCATAATTAGTGCTTAATTATAGTTTATAGAGCCACTTTGGTCTGATAGGAAAAATCTGCTTTGTTACAGTCAATGAAGTATTTAAAGCTATGTCCAGAGTTGGGATAGGTTTATTAAACACTTGGGTAAGCAATAATAAACTCACATTGATTGAGCAACTCGATAGCTTTCTTTTATGTACTCGTTTTTAAAAAAATTAATAAATAAAAAAATCCAGATAGCATTAAAAATAACTTGGCATGGTAATGGAATGTCTCCGCTAAGAAACCACGGCTGCCAGTGGGGTCTATCACGTTGGATGTAACTCAATCTCAGCTCCAGAAAAGAGCACTTTGCAAAATATGTGGCAGCATCATTGCTATTATCTGAAAAGGAGGAGGGAGAAAGAATTCACTAAGGTCCTTCAGTCTGTTCAGAGCTAAATAAAGAATGATACTGCTGAGCATGGGTGTGTTTCTAGGGGAAGCTGCCAGAACTAATGAAAAAGCACAGAGTTGATTTTCTTTTTAATTTTGCCTTTCTGCTTTCCAAGTCTTTCAGGGGAAATTGGAGATTGTCCTGAAATCATGACAATGTTCGAGTTTTACATAGCAAATTCTGATACAAACACAAACACATTTTATCTGCCTGCAGGTGCCCTCGCACCTATCAGCTAACTGAGACAATATTATTCTAGGCTCAGTTCCAGTAGGTCTGCCAGGCCACACAGACTGAAATGGGGAAAAGTGAAATAAAATAACAATTTTTGAGAAACGGAGGAGGGAAAGGATTGGGCAACATCATTTCTCACTAGCTTTCATGGCAGGCAGTAGCCTGTCTAACCACATCGTTCACCCCTCTGTATCAACAGAAAGGTTAACAAGAGGTGCCTTTTGAAAGCCACAATGATTTTGTTTTCCCATCAGGTGTGATTTTCAGACAGCAAATTATTTTAAAGATCTGCAGAAAAATTCAGTATATTCTCAGGGTGGGGTGGGTGAAAACTGTCTGTTGAGTGGGTTACATTTATCAAACCCAAATGACCAATTATTTCAGTCATATTTAACTCCTCAACTCATTATTTTCCTCAGTTCTTTTATTTTCTCCTGAAAATATTATGCCATTTTCCATATCAAGCTATTCTCTCTTTCAAGGGGACATGGGTTTTGTTAGCTTTTCTTAAGGGGAAACAAAAAGAAAGGGGGGAAAAAACACCTGCCAAAATGAAATCACTAGTTTTCCTAAAGTGACAGCAGCATCCTTCCTTGTTTAGCTGTGGACAGGCTACTGAGACGTGCAGCTTCAGTCAGTTTATTCCACTCATAAGTTTTATTTCTTTATCAGGGAGGGTCATTTAATCTCATCACACTTAAAATAAATAGCTAAACAGATGATTTATTCATTACATGACATAGAAGGGTGATTATATTTGACCTTTTTTATGCACCTGGTTGTGGTGATTTAAAGGGACTCAGATCAGAACAGGTTTGGACATCTCTGGAAGCTGAATTTGCCCTGCTGCTATTGAGTTTTCTTCTGTCTCTTCTCAACTGATGAAGTCATATTGTTATCTGTGGTATATATAACACTGTAACATGGTATCACCATATCTTGGGAAAATGGAATTTGCACAGGATGCCTGTGCTGAGCTCATAGATGAATTTCTATTGTCCATTATCGTTTATATCTAATATGAACCGTTCTACACAGCTCGTCTCTAATCCCCATGCTTGTTAAGGAGCTTAAAGAGTAAAATCAGTTGATTTCAGGGCCTTTTGGAGTTCAAGGTCAAAGTGATTATTTCCTCTTTGGTTTTTTTTGTTGTTTTGGTTTTTTTTTTAAAAGAATGGACTCATCACAGTTTTCAAAGTTCAGTTCTTTCCTGGTTCCCTAATTAGAAACCGTACCAAGAGCATATCTGGAGGCTTTTATACATGAGATCAACCCCTTGCCCTAGGACCAATTATGGAAAAATAGCTTTACACATTTCACTGTTTGAATACCCGATGATCATACATGCTGTCGTGTTCTACAGTGAAGCCACAGTTAAAACCATACCATTAGCAATTTTGGTCTGTCCCATTATCATTATTTAAAACAAACATGTTCACACCAAAGCATAAGCCCATCAAGCAGCTCTTGCACAAACACAGTCATGACATACACTCGCATGCATGAAGTCACATGCATTGGAAACTTGAAGAGAGTATTTGTAAATTGAAGACTATATCAAATTTCCTTCTCTCAAATACTTCTCACTGCACAAAATGCAGAGTTTTTTTTCTGAAAACCCATAAAACAAAAGACATTATCAGTTTTGAAGTAAAACCAGATATTTCCAAAGAAAGCTTTTCATTATTGTTGTTTGTTCAGTTAAGCCCTGATCATCCTTATATATAAACATATATTTACACAAATTCCCAATTCATGCACACTGCTAGTATAAAAGCACGGTTATACAAAGAAAAACTTGAACTACCACTTCACAACCTTTATAGCCCTGACACATTCACACACGTATCCTATAGGTAGGTATAGCTATATATACACAGGCAGGTGCAAAGACACGGGCAATGAGCACATGTACCCATTATCAGAGCCTGTCCCTGTGTAAATGTAAAGCCTCCTGTAACCAGTGATTTTCTTTCAAATTTAAGCAGTACCTGGATGAGTTTAAAAAAAGGTCAGAGATTAGAAGGGATTGTATAGGATTCAGGAGAGAGCTTTACATTCTCCTTTTCGAGAGCTAATAAAACATACAATGCAGGAGTGTCCCTAAAATACTCCTACTGCTCCCTCTGAGCAGCAGCACTTCAGTCCCCAAGCTGCTTCTGATCTGAGCCCCAGACATCCACCTGCTTTGAACATTTGCAGCACCCACAGCTATCTAAGGAAGGGCACACCATGGAATGACTCCTGATCTGGTGAGAGACAGAACCAGCTCTGCCAGGCTGGAGCCCACATCTGAAGCAGATAGAACAGGAGAAATGTAGGGAGTCCTTAACTAAAATGGCTCCTCCATGACATGAGGACTGGAGACCTTGCAAGGGCCTGCTCTGTCTAGAAGCTTATTAGGAATTCAGATCAGACGGTATCAGCATTTATCAGACATTTAACTCTTAAGAAAGTGCTGCCTAAGCGTGACTTCAGAAGTGGCTCCATGCTCTTGAAACACTGCTGAAAGCCTAAAGGAGACGGCTCTGTTACTTTCACCAGCCCTGCTCAGTGCTTTACCACAGGACAAAACACTTGACTTCTCTTTTTTTTTTCTTTTTTTTTTTTTTTTTAAAGTCCATAATGAAGACCAAATACCACTTCTTCCATTAATTAGCATGGCTAGAGAGTCACAAACTCCCTTTGATCCTTTGAACTGGTGCTGATACTCAGAGCCTACTACATCTAAGCCTCTAAGCCATTTGCAGTATCTATCCTCCTCCTTCTCCACTGCACACAGCTTACAGAAAAGGGTTGATACTAGGTCAATAGGGTCAGGATCTGCTGTAATCCTGCAGGAGAGTTCATGATAGAGCCTGAGCATATCAAGCCAAACAAACAACAACAAAAAACCCCGTTTAGATTGCCTCTCCCACAGATCTTTTTTTCTGAAGTGCTTTACCCCCAGGTTTCACAGCTACTCCCAGGGAAGGGCATCCTAAAGGAATAGCAAAAGTAACAGACTCCACAGACGTATTATTTGTTTGGGATATTACTAAAGGAAATCCAAGCTTGTAAAAGGTTTTAAGTGATCCGGGCTCTCTTCAGTGGTAGAAGAATTGCCAGATAAAAAAAACAAAGGTTGGCGTTTTTTTTTTTAATTTCTAATATTTTTCTATGAGCAGCCCATCTAATGGTGATCAGGTTCTTCAAGCATGTCCTGCACATCTCCTAAATCACTGGGACACAATACTCTGTGGTGCCTCCCTCTCCTCGCGACCACTGCAGAGACCCTCCTCACATCACCTGCCTAGTCAGCTCAGTAAAGGGCCAGATGCACGTAACTGATTCAGATCAAGCTGTAAATGGTCTCGTCTGTATGTCTGCCCTGCTCAAACTGTCTTTTATTCCAACTGGAAAACTCCCCTCCACCAGCTGCCAGGTCTCCTAATGCTCATAAATATCTCTACTCCTTTGCCACATTTTACTGAAACTAACAAGCACGATCAAAACTTAAGGGGGAGAGACTGGCAGATGGATGTACAGAGTTGATGATATGTTATTGAATATTAACAGGTTCTTCCCCAATGCCATTTTAGCTTAATTGCTCATATCAGCAGTTTCTCAACTAAACAGGTATGTCACATCATGTCTAAAAGATGATGAAATAGGACTTTTGTTGAGCCAATAAGGGGAGATGGGTGAAGGAGCTCATGACCTTCCATTTGAATCAATCCTTACCAGACTTTTCAATTCAAACCACCACTAGAAGTCATTCCAAACAGATTCTATCTGCCATAATAGTGAGTAGCATGACCAAGAAATGGTATTTAAAGTGCCCAGGCACTAAAATTCATAGTACTTTATAAATCAGTATCAACACTGTGAATTACTTCTGAAAGCAAACTTGGCCTCTTGCAAAGTCTAGGACCAATTCTGAAAACCTATAAATGTTTCTGTCTGCTTACATCAGTCCAACAGCAAAGTTAATGTAGTTGCCTGGAAATATTTACTTTTATAAACTCTACTGAAAAGTGATTAATAGAATAAAGGAATGGTTTGAGCTAGAAGGGACCTTAAAGATCCAACCCCCCCTGCCATGGAGACGGACACCTTCCACTAGACCAGGTTGATCAAATTCAGTGAAGCTACAAAGAGAAAGAGGGAAAGGCCATGAAACTACCTTTATTTAATCCTGGAATAAGGAGTTCCTCTCCTTTCCAGTCCGTCAATGCAGGGACAGAAGAAAAATATCTGTTCTCACCATGCCAGGAGCAAAGAGTAAGAGGAACAGGAGAGGCACCACAAAGCCAGCAATGGGGAGAAGAGGTTGGTTGGAATAGGTAAAGGCAAGAGTCCAGCCAAACAAAGAGATGAACATTCATCCAGCTCACAGCAAAAGAAGACACATAAGGCTTGTAACATATTGACAAATCCCTCACCAGACCAAAATGCAAGTTGCAACTTGAAAAGCTAAAGCATGCAAATACTTGCAAAATAGACCCTAGAGCACTAATTCCAGCCCTACTAAGCCAGCTAGGATACTACTCCTTTGCATGAAGCCCAGATAGCTTATTTCTGAGAAATCATCTCCCAGAGCAAAAATGCAGAGTTTTTTTTCCCAGCTCTATTAAGGAAACATGCCAGTTTCAGGCTTCCAACAGGGAAAGGGAATAATACTAAAAAAAAAGAGTTTATAAATTATGAAAAGCAAGTTGACAGTGTGTCCTTATAAATATGAAGATTACCTACACTACCCTCATGAATCTGAAAAGTCACAGTTTAAAAAAAAATGCTAAAAACTACAGATTCAGCAAACTGAAAAATAATGGGCAGGTTTTGCTGACCAGGGAATAGTCTGCAATTTAGTTCTTTTCTTGTTTAACATTTACTGTATATTTCACCATCCAGAAATATTATTATGTTTACAGGAAAAGCCCCATTTTCCACAGAAAGGTCCCACTATTGACAATATGAATATCACAGTGAAATACAGCCTGATACCTTGGAATATCCTCTGAATCTATTTAAAGTCCCCAAGGAAAATCCTCTTTTTCTAAAAACAAAGATATTTGTTATGTCAGCCGGTACATATTGACACACAGATATATAGGAGTGTGTGAGTCTGTATGAAAAAGTCACAAGTACATTTTCTCGCTCACTGGGTTACTATTTCTAATAGTTCACCAAATTACAGCCTGAGGAAAGTTTATGGTTAAAGAGATGGACTTCTCAGTTTAAGAAAGACATAACCATGCAAATAAAAGTGTGCTCTTTCTCTCATTTCATGCCTGTGTATGTAGCACCTTTTCCACTACAAACGGTGCTGGCATCCACCAAAGAACCCAGGCACTGTTACTAACAGTTAACCTTGTTCTAGGCCATAGCAAGTGCTCACTTTGTGCTGATTTTCCCTGGAGTCACCAGGGTCTAAGATGTCTCAACTAATAGATGGATTTCAAATGCCAAAGGCTGACTCAGTCCCAGACAGAAATGAAAGTTTCAAGTCAGGAAAATTTTCACGGATTTCAAAATGGATAAAATGCTCAAAACCCCAAAAGTCAGTTTGAAGCTTCAGTGTCAATTAATTTTGGCAAGTTCTGGAACAAAAATACTATGTATATTTTGATTAGGAGCACAAACACTGAAATGGGTCAGTTCATGCTTTCAAAACTTCCTCCCTTGCAATGTTCAGGGGCTGAGAATTAAATTGAAGCTGGCTTTTTTATTTTAGCAAGAAAGGCAGAAGAGTCAGAATGACCTGAAAATTTCCCTGTTACATCTGCTGAACTCAGCTTTGGTTTTCTTGGGAATTATGTTTTGAAACACACCAAGTTTTCTCTATTAGTACTGTATAAATATCATCTCCAGTGCAGAGCCTGGAGGGAGTTCAGGAGTATGACTTAATCAGAATAACTAACATGTATTCAGAAGTTTGGTTTGGAAAGTAGCTGAGAATACTGAATAGATTCAGCCAGCCCTTCTTTGATTAAATAACTGTACTTTACAAGGAACACAAGTTCTCTTCGCCATGAAACTAACCCTTTCAATCTGAAAAGGTGCCCACCAGATCTGTGTTCATCTTCAAAGTCCTGTTGAATTTTGGAAGCTAGAAAATTAAGAATCATTATAAAAAAAAAAAAAAAAAAAAAAAAAGGGGGGAGGGGGGGGGGGGGAAAAAAAAAAAAAAAAAAACCAACTTTTCCTTAAAAAAACCCTTTAAAAAGAAAAAAAAAATTTATTTTTTCCCACAAAGTTTGATTTTCTGTCAGGAAAGCTGAAATGATACTTCCTGTAAGACAACACTGAAAGTTTTTGTCCAGTTTAAATTAAAGCTTGTGAATTAATCCCACTATACAAAGCTGGAACTAGAACTGTCTTGTATAGATAAACAAGGTTAAATGAACAAATGCACAAAAGAAGATTGTAAAACCAGCCATATCCTAAGGAAACAACCCATCTGGAATCAAACCTGAAGGATTTCATGTTCCCCTCCAAACACTTAGAAGAAGCTGTAAAACACCTGCAGGAGACCCTCAGAAAACTATACCTACCAATGAAGTGGGAGGGAGGTGGGGGGCATAGCACAAAGTTGCCTCCAAGAGAAGCAGAAGATGCTTTTGGGCACAAATTTCAGCTCCATGGCCTGAACTCTGCCTCAGGTTGAACAATCTCATCCATTGTGCAAATCTGCAGGGTTTAAAAGCCCCTCAGCACCAATATGCCATGGTTTAATCTCATCTGAGCCTTTGCTTCCCCCCACATCAGATTTACACAGTTTTACAGAGGGTTGTTTGGGTTGGGTTTTGTTGGTCTGTTTGCTTTGAGTTTTTTTTACAGATTTTTTTAGCATATTTACAGAATTTTTGGTCCATTGTGCACATTCACATGCAGTGATCAACTGCGGGTATCAGGACTCAACGGGTATCGAGAAGTTGTGAATCACAGTGGTAATAACACCTTGTTATCCCTTTGCAGCTGATTTGTTCATTATTAAATACTCAAAGGTCCGAAATATTATTTTTGGTTATTAAAAAAATGATTGGGTTTTTTTCTCATTAAAAAACAACCAAAACTATCCGTTTTCTACAATATTTTCTGTCTCCTAAAAAATGTCATCTCAAGGTTATGAAGAATTGAACAATTCCTGCAGAATATTACATTAATTATATAAAATTACAAAAATAAGAGATGCAATACTGAGTCCAAGACCTTGCCTGACCCTGGATATATGAAGTGTGGTCTTTAGTTATGCAACAGAGGGTCCTGGATGGAAGGGACAGAGGACCTCAGCAAGGGT
The DNA here is from genome assembly GCA_024611195.1 of Ceyx melanurus. Lineage (NCBI taxonomy): Eukaryota > Metazoa > Chordata > Aves > Coraciiformes > Alcedinidae > Ceyx > Ceyx melanurus. The sequence goes on from JANHGL010016552.1 coordinate 229,178, forward strand.
CACTGCCTTCCTTCCTAGCTGCCCAGCTTCACAGCAGAAACCTCGGGTTGCCTTGGGACAGCAAAGGTTTTGCAGCAAGTACCATTTTCTTGCTCTACTGCTACAGCACACAGCAGCTCCAGAGATGCCAGTCCAGCCATCCTGGCCAAAGGAGTTAGCCCACGGTTGTGGCACAGAGCCCAGCAACCTGTGACTGAATTAGAGCTGGAAAAAGCACCACCCCAGAGGGACGTGACCCACCAGCTTCTCCATTAGTCATGAAACTTCCCAGTGCAGTGGCCTTGCAGGGTGCAAACAGAAGCACAGCACAATGAATGCTCCCATTGTGAACTGCAATTGGAGTTTGTGATTTCATCTCTAGAGCTGTCTCCTGCTTTCTCCTTTGCACATTTCTACACTGAACATTGGGTTTTTCACAGCGTACATTTCCTTTCTAGTAAGCACCTCGACTTTCCTCTAGTAAGAACCTTTCTAGCCCAGCTCTCACAAAAACAAAACAAACAATAAAACCAAACAAACCATACAGACACACTCTTTCCTTCCTGGAACAGTCTGGTGTCACTTCTCCCAAATCATCTTCAGTTACATCCAGCTTTCACCCCAAAGTGAAGTATCCAAAGTGGGAACACTCTTAGCTCTCTGCCTGCCTCCCTCCCTGGGCTGGTGATGATCTCAGAGCACCCCACAACAATTTGGGACCTGGCTCCTAGTTTAGCAACTCTGAATCCCAGCTGTATCAAAGCCTCTGCTTGTGCCGTGGGAATCCAGAACAAATCCCAGGGGATCAGCAAATGCCTTTTAAAAGCAACTTGATCAGCGAGTTCAGTTTTGCCTGCATTTGTTACACGGCTTGGAAGGTGGCGTGGTTAACGTGGCATGACGGGGCTGCCCCCTCAAGCTGTCCTCAGGTGACAGATGCCTGGGATGGGGACAAAAGTTGGTTATTTGGGGGGGAAACTCCTGCTCTTGCACCAAACCTACCTAGACCTTCTTGCTTAGCCAAAGCCTATTGAATCACTGGAGGTTATGGACAGGGGAAAAGGAGAAGGAAGTCATGCTCCCAAAACTGATTTCATTCCAGGTAATACTTCTTACACAACAATCTGTTCCTTTCAGAAGGCCACAGATTAGGGAAGTATTTGGTCAAGGGGCAGTAGAGGGCACTCCAGGCCAGATCAGGTTAAGTTTTGGTCACTTTATCTCTTCTTGTTGACGTAAATGCTTGAGGCCATGGCCTGGGGTTTTCCTGCAGAAATGTGTTTACAAGCAGGTCAAGGACTTGCAGACAGATAACCATTAGCAAAACAACTTTTCTATTGACAAAAGAGCACAGAATAGTGCTGGCAGATGAATTCTCTTGTTTCATTAAATAAATAAAAAAAAAATATTAAAAAGATTTTTAAGAGAAAGAAAAGTTAAATCAAAGAGCTCCACCCTACCTGATTCTCACGACCAGGTTTTCTAGCTAGGATTAAAGATTGTGCCTTGCTTCCCATCCACTTGCAAAATGACACAGAGGACTTAAGCCAAAGTGCTGCATTCAGTAATAAATCGAGCTGGGATTTACTACTGGTCAGCAAGTGTGTGAGGCTTGTTAACAGATTTGTTAACTCCAATTCTGCTTCAAATGAGAAATGTCTGCAGGTCTCCAGCCCAAGGAAACTCTCAGCCTAGGAAGTTCACCTGGTTTCGGGTTTCCTCACAAACCTCCCCATGGCCAGCAGCCCTGCTCCCATCCCTTCCCTATCCCGCCTCCAGCCCCTAGCAGGTTCAGCGAAAGGTTTTGTGAGAGTTCAGGAGCCGTTTGAGCAAAACCCTGGCCGATTTATGGGTTTTGTGTACAAAGCATGTGAGAGCTGCAGCTGCAGCTCAAGGGAACTCAAATGCACCAGGCTGAGTTTTGCCCTGGTGTTCAGGGTCTGCTCAAAATTCCCACACTGGGAACTTAAAGTGGATCGCTGCTAATATTTCCATAAAAATATAATCAAGCAAAATTTCTATAGCCACCTCTCTAGCCAAGAGCATGTTCTGTATGCACACAAAAAGACGGGATTTTAAACAGCCATGAATAGAGCAGACAAAAAACTGCACCAAAAAAAAAAAATAGTTGAAAGAAAATGCCACTCGAGAACCATGGTTATTTGCTACCTGTCAGTCAGGGTTAGGATATAACCAGCAGGGGAAGTGGCTTCTCGGAAAGCCTTGTTCAATCGTACTGGAGGAATTTGTGGTCTATTCTGTATACAGTTTGTGGTATCTGAGTCATGACCTGACTCTAAGACATGTTGGATTTTAAATGACAAACGCTGTCTCTCTGACGGAGGCCTCGCATTAGTCAGAAACCAAATGTGTGTGCACTTGGGAGAGCTGAGACATTTGATGCCCAAACAATAAAAGCAAGCAAAACAAAATGAGCTAAGCCAACTGGAATCAGCAGGAGAGGGTTCATGTAATTCATCTGGCTGTACCAGCGGGTTAAAATTCAGCCCGCAGTGTGAGCAAGTTATAGAGGAGCTAGAGGGGAAGCTGGGTTTGTGCCTCTGAGTGCACAGCCACGTCTGGGGCTTTACATGCCATGCAGGAAAAGGGAAATTATTGTCAAGGACATGGTGGAAACTGAGGGGAAAGTACAGACTGCTTAAATCTGAGCTCTCAGTAAAATAGTAACTCTCGATTTGTTTTCTTTTTAATTTTTTTTTTTGTTTTTGCCCTCCCCATCCCTCTCTCCCTCACACACAACCAGCCTTTGCATCGGCAAAGGGTCAGGAGGCTCTTGCAAACTTCTGCTTGTGGAAGCTGGACAATGCAGCATGTGCAGGCTCAGCATCACAATACCACCCTAAACCCCTGCCTTAGCCCCAGCCCTCCCTTTTAAAGAGACAGCTGCTGTAAAAGAAGCTATTTTTTCAAGGAAGAGCTGCCTTGTCTTTATTAATCAAGACACTAAGTGCCACTCCACCACAGTGACATTCCTGCTTCTCCAACGCCACTTCCCTCCAGCCCCATTAATACTATTAAAAACTCAATAACTTTTTCTATTGCCTTTGTTTAAATCATATTCCTCTATGAGGTATAGCTATTAAAAATGCCTGTAAACTCTTCCTATTAAAATGACATTTTAAAAGGCTTGATTTGAACATGGCTATGTCACTTAAAGTGGAAAAGTTTCTGTGAGTTCCCTTCCAAGCTGTTAAAGATTAGCTTGATGTAGATAAGACTATTCCCCAAACTCATTATCTGTCTTCAAAATGCACCTTAAGGACTACTTAATAAAGTCAAGGTTACGTGAAGAGTATTTCAGTGAAAACCAGTGAATGACTATTAATAAATCTGCATTACAGATTGGTTATTTTGTCTCTGTCTTTCATCTGAGCATTAGATGATCCTTCAGTTTTGTTTTGCCTTTTTTTTTTTAACAATAAGCATGTGTTGCCTCCTTGTACAGGTCACCCATGAATCAGAGGCAGCAGCAACAGTAGAGAGCATTTTAGTATGGTTACAATTAATAGGATCGACACCATGCAAAAGATTTTACAGAAAAGGGTCATATATCTCTGGCCAGAGCCAATTAAACTGATTGGCCCAAGCTTGCACTCAAAAAGAAAATTATCATGCTACTCCTTTCTATAACTGCATTTTTCTTCCTCCCTGAAATAATGTTTCTTATTTATTTCAGTGCTATGGGTGTGCAATGTTAATCCCACCAGCTCTCGTGCCAGACAGAATCAAACCCATCCAGAAGTGAAGAGCTACAACTTTTTGAAATGGGAAAATATTAGGCAGCATTTATTCTCAAAACCTTCTCCTCTGTTGTCCATAGCACTGTAGAGCTGGTGTTTTCAGTTAAGATTGGTATTGTAGGGTCCTGCAGTACCCACTGCTAAGAACTGTCACAAAGCTTCATCAGCACCTGTTTCTGACAGAGCAGACTGGGAAGTTTCTGGTGTCTAAGGACTGGAGTCTTACCTGTAACTGGTCTCACTGATCCACCTACACAGCAAGGGGAACTGTCTGCCTTGGGTTCACTCAAGGAGCTCCATCCCTAAAACTCCATGGAAAGGATCAAGCTGCTCCAGGACACACTTGCATGTCTCCCTAAGGATGTCAAGTGGAGTAACATGGTACTACAGGAGAGAGGGAGGAAGACCTATCACAGCCAAGCTTAATGGAGATTTGGAGTGGAAATCTCAGGATGAGTTCAATCTATCTTTTAGAGTTCTCAGTAACTCTAAGGTCCATTTTATTGATTTTTTAAAAATTCTGTAGAATTTTTTTTTTTTCTGGACTGATTCCCTGGAAATCGTTGATATACTCTACATGGAATTGCTCCAAAATAGAATCAGTTACCTGTCTTTCAACCATTCCCGAGGAATTTGCATAACACAGATGTTTCCACATTGGCCGTGCTCTACCTTGAGGAGTAAAGATTAGACTGATTCTAGGCCAGTAAAAAATAGTAATTAAAAAAATACAAATGAGTGCATAATCACTAGCTGCCCCTTGCCTTTAAGTACATCAATTACCACTGTGACTGTTAATTCTGGAGCATGTGTTTTTGAGACATATTTTTGCCATATATTTAATTCAAGTATTAGGCCCCTCAAAAACTTTTAGGTGCATCTGCAGGGATTAGTACACACAACCAAAATCCTGCTCAAGCCCATGCTCTGGGCTTGCCAGATGGAGAACAGCTCTTGTCCAAGAGCCATGTACTTTATTAGTATGGTGCTGAACCTGAGCCTCTCTACGAGGTATTTTGCCTTGATCAGAGTAAATCTAAACCTATCCACAGTGCCAGCAGAAGCCAGCCCACCACAATCTGCATGTGCAAGTGTAAATAATAACAGCAGCAGCCAACTATTACTCTGCAAAAGCTTGGATCTGCTTACAAACCACAACACAAATTGTAATGCTGAATATAGGTTCTTCGGTTTAGGGGATTTACACATAAATTATGGGAATTCTGGTAATTAGGAGACAGGCCTTTGCGAGTCTCCTCATTTTACTTTCCAGATGAAATCTGACTCACTCCATTCCACCTTTAGGAAACTTTTACTTCATGAAACCAAACAGACAGCACAAGAGCAAAACCATCTCTGCCTGTCTAGTGCTGCCAGCTTCTAATCTTACTTGAAACAGAAGCATGTTGGAGTGAAGACAGCACAATACCAGCACTGGAGCTTACAGGGCAAAATTCCCCCTGCAGAGCTGGTGGATTCAAAGGAGACATCATTTTGTTACATACACGACCCAACAAAAGGCTTGGAGAAAACAGGCTGAAAGAATATCAGGTTCAGGACCTGATCCCAGTAATGCTGGGTGTTGGTGTCATTGCTTCCTGAGAGAAGAGCTGGGCCACCCTGAATTATCCCAAGGGAGAGCTCTTTCTGTATCTTTTCCACATAAAGCAAGAGGTTCGAAACAGGTGAGTGGTATCACACAACCTAAACCTTTTACTCTGCATTTCACATCTTCCTGGTTTATCTAAAACTCACGCTGCATTGAGTGAATTAGGAAAATGATTGAAAAGTACATTACATACTAGTTACCTGTGAGATGTGCACTTTAGAAATGAAGGTTTAGGGGCAGAGGAAAAGCATATAATAAAGAGTAGTGTACTTTGAAAGGTCTAGGCAATGCTGCAAGAAATGGCATTACCTCACAGTTGTCAAGGCTCAGAAGTTTTATTACCAAGGAATTTCACTTTTGCCTCTTATTCTTAACACAGTGACCAGTTCTGGGACTGAGAGGATTTGCTGATCTAATATAGATAGTGATTTTGTAGGTTTGTTCAGATTTATATAGACAGCACCCTGGGATCAGGAATTACATTTAAAATGTAATAAAATGTTCTTGTGCACTTTTACTCACAAATACTGTACTTAAAAAAGTAAACATCAAATAATCTCAGATATCTTTCAAGAAAATGTTGACATAGCTCCAAGAGCTCATACAGATGACTGAATAGTTTTCTGAGTAAACTTAATAAACTCATATTCTTATTCTTTCAGTGTAGCATGAAGTATCACATCATGGAGAAAAGAGAAGATCATGTCATATAATTTAGAAGAAATATCTTCTAAACATATATTTCAATATATGAAGATGGAATACAGACATTTATGTAGGCATGTTTTTATACTACCTACAATCTTAACTGCTATCATTTTTTAAGCTCTAAGTTTCAGCCATGTAAACGAATCAAATTCACATTGCTAAAAATATGTCCCTGCTCCTAAAAGTGAGACCTTGGTCCTTTTCCACTCTGTTACAATGGTTTCCAGGGGCAGGATTTGACCCCCTAATGTATTCAGAAGGACTTTGTGCAAGTTCAGAGTTTTAGCACAATTGCTCCTCTAAGTAGTCAAAATGATTCATCTACATTATCTGTCTTTATTAAACAGTCATTTACCCTAGTGAGTCCTACTCAAGGGAATCTTTATTATTCAGACAAGCCCTTACAGTCATAATGACACAAAATATATAGAAATAGTTAATAGCACTGTTATTCCTCTGTCTGTGGATAAACATCAGCTGGTGATTTTACATCAACAATCCATCGGAGCAGAGACAAAAATCCATAGTTTACATAAGCAGGCAACACATAATAACTTGCCAAGGATCTGGTGAATATTACAAAGCAAGACAGACCCCTTGGGCGACACCAAATTTGGATTCTTGATGTATTTTTCCCAACATAAAATGAAGTCTTTCTTACAAGAATTAAGAAGGCTGTTGTAAACTGAGAGAAAAAAAGTTGTGTTATTTAAACCCTAATGGAGTCCATAGCTGTGCCAAAGCTGGTGGCATGACTGTTACTATCAACCTAAAGTAATTTAAGGATTAAAATGCTATAAATAAATAAATTCTCTGTCCTGCAGGAGGTAAATTCCAAGTCATAATCTACCCAAAGCATTGGTGTTGCCAAGCTGGAAAATCACTGCCTCTGAAATCATTTCTCCCTTGAAAGACTACACATGGACAATGCAGCTTAATAATGTTAGTGTGTCTCATGTCAGAATTCCAAATTAAGTCTGAAGAAAGGCCTCAGGAGGCGTTTTTGTGTTTAAAAATATCTACAACCCTTTGAAAATTTCATAATAATGACACTCAGGGCTCTCACTTCTAAGTCAAGGGGAAGCAGAAGAAGGGTGTTTCCAATGTAACATCAGATTGGAACCCCTTCACAGGACTAGGTGAATGTTTTCATCTCCAAGGCACTTAACAATTGCAGATGTACTGGATACTGAGAAGGCTCTTAATCCTTGAACTCTGATTTTGGGGAACAACGTAAATTAAGATTTTTACATCACTTATAGTGATGTAGTTACAGTTGTTACAGTCTTGAGGGAATGGACCACACATTTTTGTGGGTTTGAAACATCTACCAAAGGACTGAAACTTAAAGACTCACAAGGTTTTTGTCTATGTTTCTATGCAACTGTTTTTAAGAAAAGATAAAACTTATCATCCCTCATAGGCTGCTTCAGATAAGAGGGGCCTTGGGGTAGTCTCCAAAGGCACTGTCCTGCATCAAAGCATTGCAAAACATTTCCTTTTGAACCTACAGCTGAAACAGTCCAAAAGTCTGAGTGAAATAAACCTCACGTTTCTCTCCATCTGTTTTCAGACGTCCTGTGCCATCCCTCAGTGCAATACCTCGGCTGCGTGCAGGTGGAATTAAAGCTGCAGAATGAACACTGCAAGACTTTATGGAGTACGCTGCTCTTTGATCTCCCTGGTTTCTGCCCATAGATGAACACAGCAAGCTAAGCACAGCAATTAGCAGTAACATCTATTAACAGGCTTCACAAAAGACACAAAGGAACACAAGTAGGTGGTTTACAGCAGGGCAGATAAAAACAAAGTGCCTACTTTCTTTTGCAGACCACTCCTAAAGCAAATTTAGGCTAAGGAACCAGAGGGCTAACTAGCAAACAGCCCCCTATTGGTAAATTGACCTAAAAAAAACATAATAAAAACATATTGAATCTGTGGATAGTCCCTGCAGCAGATGAAAAATGTTTGTCTCAGCCTTAAAAAAGATCTCTGAACAGTACTCTTGGCTTTAATGCTAAGACTAAAGAAATCAACGACATCATCATAACCTTCTAGATTTCAGTGGAAGAGGAAACTCAAAGGAAAATCCTAGAGACACTGGCTGCTTTGTAGAAACATGATACTTTCCACTGACACTATTTATTACCCAAGGAGAGGATATAAACTCCAAAACCAGTTACATCTCTGGGCAAGAGCTTCCAAGCCTGAACTTTACCTCAACCCAAAGACAGTACTCTAAGCCAAACTTCTTCTGTTTGGTTCTGATGCTCAGACCTCAGCCTTACTTGGACCAAAAGACTGAGCTAGGTCATGTTTCTAGAGGCTGTTTTTCCCTGTAGACCACCCAGCTGGTTACCCAAGGTGCCCCTCATCACAGCCTCCACCCTCCCAAACACAGTGGGCATGAGTGCACTATGCATGTGATGCTGCAGGACTGCAACTATGATAGGTCACCCTGACTTTTCAGGTTGTTTTAACAGCAGAAGCTACCTCCCCCTGTCCTCTACAAGCCAGTAAACGATGTGGCCACATCATTTGTTTGGTGCTGTTTTGCCAAACAACACAGGCTGATCGGATGGTAGATTCAAAAATCTACTCTAACAAAATCCATTTTCAGTATAAATACCAGTCTTTAGAGATGACTCATAAGAGGATTGCATCAGAGATATCTCTAAAGTTACCACATTTACAAATGCATACATTTATACTATACATATATATATTTATAGGAATAAGAAGATGGGGGGGGAAAAAAAAGGAAACAAAAAAAAAGAAAAAAAAAATGCAATAAATCAGAGAGCATCTAAGGATTTTTAGCCATAAGCTATTTCTTAAATCAGGAAGGAAAACATGCATTAATCAGAACATTAGCTCCAGACAGTACAACAACATCAGGAACATTGCTACTGTACAGAAAGTCATGAATCATTATAGGTCTACAAAACATTTATATAACTTTAACATCGTCATTGGCTTTGATCAATAATATAACACATGAAAGATAACAGGTTCATAACTTTCTTCCCCAGTGTGAACTCTGTATGTGTAAAAATCTATAGAAATAACAAAAATAATAGTAAATAATTTTTACTTTTTGTCCCCCAGCAGCCTGTCCAAGGGCATCTCGAAGCAGTTTAGAGACAGAGGTTTATTTTCCACAGTCATTTGATTCCAGTTCAGTGTAATCAAAGCAGCCAAAAAGTTCTGCTGCAGAACCTGGTTGATGAATGCACTGAACCATTTCTGCTGCGCATACTGACCATGTGCTCCTGCCCAGGATGGAGGGTAGGTCCTGAGGAAAGAGCAAGCTAGAGCAAAGATTCTGTCCAGAAGAACAATCCCTGCATGGACCTCTTTGGCAGACTGAATCTGGAGGAACCCCTGGGACTTTCTTTGACCCTGAAGCACTGCAGAGTGTGGCAAAAGGCAATTTCTCATTCTGAGCTGCACCAAAAATAAATCATTATCTGTGTTCGCTAGATGGGGAAAATGGACATGAAGTAAGTTATGCTTAGCAGCACGATGAATTCAGCAAAAAAAACCTCAGAGATGCCTTTTCTGACTAAAAATCTGTTCTTGCTGCATTTCCACACTTCATGACAATTAGACTACACGTTTCCCCACTCTAGTCCCTCAAAAGCGGCTTTACTCACATCCAAAAGATAGAGATGTTCAGCTTGCCTGCTACAATGCTGCTTCCCTGGGCTGAGAGTCTCCTCAGAAGACATTTATGATCATTTACTTTCTTTTCAGCCACTGACTTGAAAAACTCATTCTGAATAAATGGCGAAGCAGAAGACATGGATGCTATATAGAATGTTGAGCTATATAATGCACTCTCTAATGTCCTCCCTTTTCTTTCCAATTAATAACTCTGGATGTTGTAGCTAATCTAACTTGGACCTTGAAAAAGCACTTGGCTCATATCCCTTAACTGGTATCTTTAGCATGGTGGAGATGACTGTAAATTATCAAAAAGTCTGTTAAGTGAGGAATGGGACCTTCCAGCTGAAGGAGTTTCCATGGCCTTGCTACATGCCAGTATTTAAGATTGAGTGCTTCGGTGAGGTGGGAGTTATATTTAAAAACTCTATATACATTTATATCAACTTAGCCTTAAAGGGACATTTTATCTTTTCCTCTCAGGGAAGACATGTTCTTGGATTCAGTTTCATTTAATCACCTTTAGTTTCAGCTATTGGTGAGATTTCTTATGGCATTGATTGCTTGAGGTTTGCTTTAATACCTTCCTTCAAGAACGAGTCATGTAAAATTCACTACAAAGGCACTTTGGAGAGCTAGATGGGGCAACGTGATAGAAGTAGAGATAACAAAGAAACACTTTGCCTTTCCCCACTCTTGTACTCTCACTAAACCATGGTGCACAGTTAAAACCTGAGAGGAAGCCAGTATGATGCTGCAACACCTTTTCTTCACATCTAATCTGTAGAACCAGTCATCTGATCCCAATTCTCCCATTATTGTAGTGAGTATAACAGGGATTGCAATCCAGTGTTGGGATAAAGAGCACATAAAACCTTCACAACCATTTGACAAGATTTTCTCTTATCCATACAGATGTTAAAACCAGAGGCAGAGAGGACTCAACACATAAGCTAATGGATACCAAGTGCTAAAATGAGTTCTAATATGAATGCCTGTAAAATAAACCTGATACTTCTGTAAACACTTTTCTGTGGCACTTTGTCCCCCCACAAACTCTCCCTAATGCCTGTGCTTTTTAATGTTCACTTTATCTTAAAATTTTCAGAATCAGAACCACCAATACAGCTGCTTGATGATGAATACAGCAAATATATCCAAAATTGTGTAACAGTTTTGACAAATACTTTTTGTTGTTTGGAAAGTGCTCACTTTAACTAATCAACACTTGTCGTTACATCTCTGGACATGTTAATCACCTAGTATTTTTTCCATTCCCTGACTGGAAGTCTGTAGGTTATTGTAAGGAAGATAAATGTGTGATTATACATGTGTTTGAATATTTCTCAGATTAAAAGTTACTCTCGACAAAAACTGTATATATTTAGTGATTCAAATCCATATGTATTACTATCCACTGTGTGAATATTCACAATAATTAATGAAGTGATCTCCTTATATACAAGTAAAAGCTAGCACTATTATTCACAAAGATAGCTCAACATTCATTTTTGTTATTACTCAACTGCACTTTCAAAATTATTTCTCAACAGAAGAAAGTCATTAGAAAACAATAACAATATATATACAGCTTTTCATACTTAATAGGTCATCATATCTTAATCATAATGAAAAGATTAAACAAAGATAAAACAAGGAAAAGCAAACAAAAGGTATGAGACAACTTTCCCAGCAGCATTTATCAGTTTCTCAACTGTGTAAACTAGTGTAAATCAAATTAGAGGTCTGAAGCTGGTTTTGTTCTGTTGACCTAAGACCTTAGAAAAAAGTACTTATACTTTCTGCTTATAGCAATCTTACAACATGATTGTACTTTCTTTTTTGGAGATAGATAAGAGAGAGTTTAGGAAAATTAATTTATTTTTTTTTTAATAATTGGAATTCTGAGTTAAAAACAGAGTAAAGCATTAGACACCTATATACTACAGTAC
>JANHGL010016553.1:0-46772 GCA_024611195.1 Ceyx melanurus
GAGGAGGAAAGGCGGAGAGCTGGGAGGGGAGGGGGGGGGTTTTTATTAATGTTTACAAATAGTTGGAGTGGGGGGGGGGGGGGAGGTGTTGGTGCCAAGAAGAAGGGGCCAGTCTCTTTATAGTGGTGCTCTGTGATAGAATGAGAGGTAACAGTTATAAACTGGAACACAGGAAATTCCACCTCAAGATGAGGAAAAGCTTCTTTTTCTCTAGACACTTTCAAAACCCACCTGGATCTGCTCCTGTGAGGCATGGCCTAAGTGATCCTGCTATGGCAGGGGTATCGGACTTGATCTCAAGCAGTCCCTTCCAACCCCTACCATTCTTTGTAATTCCATGATTCTAGAAGATAAGCTTGCTTTCTATCAGGAAGAATTTATCTCGAAGGAAAATCAGTAAGATCCTGGGAAATGATCACTGGATGTAGGTTACTTCAGGGTTTGGCCCTTTAAAAAAGAAGTGGAGTCAGAAGAGGAGGTTAGAATTGGGTTTCCTAAGACCAAACAAGTTCTGAGCAGAGAAGAGCAAAGTACAGCTGGTGCTGTCAACAGAGATACTACAGTTGCCCCAGGGAAATAGTTTTATTTCAAAGTCATCATTTCAGATCTTGGAAACAGGCATAGGATAAAGACCTTTCAGAGATTTACATTCCTGAATGGAGGCAACAAAAAGTAAATATATGTATACATCGAAACTGCTTGGAAAAACATGGCTACTTTCTAGCAGTTTACAGATTGCATAATTTAGCAAGAAAGATAGCTTCTAGATTATGTGTTATTTCACTCCATCACTTCAATGACAAATAAATGCAGGCAAATCACCTTGCTTAACACATGCCTGAGGCAAAGCTTAGTCTGAAATATTTCAAAACTAATAAAACCTGAGGTAGCAAAGAAAAATGTAGAATTTAACCTCAGTGAGAAAACAATGTCTACTTTCTTCACATATACACATCTGTGATCAGCTTTACACTCCAAATCCTGTTTAAGTGTATAACAGAGCTCCCCACATGCAGAGAATGAAATTCAAACATACACACTTGCTGGCTCAAGGCCTGCAACACAGTCTTTTTCTCAGTTCCTCAATTACAGTTTTGCCTCACTCTGCTCCTTAGAGACCACCAGCTGTAACAAAAAAAACCACCACCAAACAAACAAAAAATGCAAGCCAAAAACAAACAACATCTTCAACTACTATTTAGACAGCTGATGTATATATGAAAATATGTTTACAGGAAAAATTTGAAGTTGTACAATTAGTAAATTGGTTTTCCATTCATTACTTGCAAAAAGATATTTGCTGCAGCGATATTGTAATCAAATTAATTCTTTCCTGTAGATTCAATTTAATTTTACTTAAGTGATGTCATATTTCTTCATCTCTAGGCTATATTTAAATTGTATGATTTTAAAATTGGACTTGTCCAACTTTTCTACTCTAAAAGCAAAAAGGTTTTTGGACTAAAAGTCTCACCTTTTCTTTGTTGATTTATTGGAGATTTCTGGGAAAAAAGAACCCAAACAAAAAACAAATAACAAAACCAAAAACCCAAACAAACAAAACCACACACACAAAAATACCTCAATGCACAAAACAAAACAAAGGAAAAAAACAAATGAAACTGCACGATAGTAAATTTTGTTAATGTCTTTGTTTGCTTTTTCTTATTTCAAAAAGCAAACACTAAATCTGTTTATAAGTGCATTGGTAGGGGGTGGTACTACAAAATCAAATAATATAGAGAGGCACAATCAAGTTCATTTGAGATTAAGCCATAGAGATTGTGAAATTATCTATATAAAGAGGAAAGATGGGTGGGTTTTCTAGCCATAGTAAAATTCTTTGGAGTTCAGTCATTAACCTGGGTGCTTAAAGGTCATTATTTTCCTCAATAATGAGAAAATATTTGAATTTATACATTTTGTATATACACATATTTTACTTAAGAATTTGAACATAAGCATTTTTTTATACACGCAATTATTTGTAGAACTCAACATTCACCAGGGATATATAACTATGTAGAGAGAAAAAAACTTGTAAGGCAATTGAGGTGAGCTCTGCCCAAGTACATGTTAAGAATGTATTTCTGACACTAGATACATACTTCAGGTTCAGACTCAAGACTATAAGGAATATAGTCAGGAGAAGACTATAAGGAATATTAGTGACAAGAAAAAGCAGTCTTGAAGTAAAGATTGGTTTTATCTTTAACATTTTTTTCAACTGATGATCCTATAAGAATTGGTGGTATAGTGTATCAATATAGTTTTCATACGATCTCTCCCAAACACACACATTTTTTCAATAAATTCTTCTTTACCTTTTAAAGAACACAGTTCCATTAACTTAAAATTTAGTATTTGTTTTAAGAAAATCAAGCGTGCACTTGAAAAGTGCAGAAATTCACTATTTCTTTCTGCTCAGAAATAAGAATATTTGTAAAATTGTAGAATGTGAGGGGAAACAGCTACAGTGAACAAATATGTACTTTCCCATGGTTCAAACATTATTAGATATTCCCTCTCTAGCATCCTATTTCCTCTACAATTTTTACAATGTTTATATTTATTGTTCTTACTATCACCTAACATCTCTATCTATAGAACATTTTCCATTAATTCAACATTCACATGGAGAAGCCATACAAAAAACAGATGGGATGCTGAAAAGATGGAGAATTCATGCATATAGTAGGTCAGGTGAATATTTTTTCCCCAAAATTAAAAAAAAAAAAAACCAAACAAACAAACACAACCGACCAACCAACCAAAACACACAGACACACAAAAAAACACCAAACCAAAGAAAAAAGACCAACCAAACAAAAACAAATACCAAACAAACAAACAAACCAACAACCCACAACTGCACTTAATGTAACACTCACTGCAGTGTTGCCTTGCAATACTCTTTTTCTTTCTAGTTTAGTGTACCTGCAGAGATAACATTCACAGCAGTAGGACTATTGTTGTGCAAACAAAAATGGACCCATACTGGAATATGAAAAATGACCTGCTACTTTGAAAGAGGGTAAGGAACTTGAACTTTACCTCTCCATCACCCTATTGTGAATTCCTCTGAGTTAAGTTTTGGGTTTTTTTCCTTTTTTCCCATTGAATAAATGAAATAGATCTGCAGCACCAACTCCTAGCTTTTCTGTGAATACCCTGACTTCAAAGTAATTCACTGTCGATATTTTCTGGTAATTTTTTGCAAGCAAAAGTTGTCCAGAGAAGGAAGATAAGGTTCTTCTATGTTGCCTAAACTATCAGTTTTAATCAGGCCTCAGGTGCATCAAATATCTGTCTTCCTCTCCATTCAAAGCAAATTTCTGCTATGAGTTTTGAATGACTCCCTGAATACAGAACTCAGTTATTTTATGAAAGGGAATAGGAAGACCTTAGCCTTCGACAAGAGGACATATTACTAAATTTACTGATAATTGAAATGTGAACTCTTTCCAGATGTCTTAAGACACAAGCACAATAATCTAAGAAAGAAGCAAATTGTGGAAGTAGAAACTGAGGCCTGAATCCTATATGATTTCTAGGTGAAGACAAAAATGAGGAAAAAAAAAACAACTGCCATAAAATATATATATAATCAGTATATATGGCAATCATTTTTAAAAGGTACAGAATTATGAAATGGTTTGGGTTGAAAGGAATCTTTAATGATCATTTAGAGCAAACCCCTTCCCTTGGGCAGGAACAGGTTCTGCTAGACCAGATTGTTCTAAGTCCCATCTAGCCTGGACTTGAACACTTCCAGGGATGGGGCATCCACAAGCTCTTGCTACAACAGGTTCCAGTCTCTGCCCTCATATTTGATCTAAATCTACCCTCTTTCACTTTAAAATCATAAGCCTTTGTCCTATCTCTATACACCCTCATAAAAAATCCCCCTCCAGAGTACTTTGTAGGCCCTCTTTAGGTACTGGAAGGATTCTATAAGGTCTCTCCAGAGCCTTCTCTTCTCCAGGCTGAACAACCCCAAACCTCTCAGCCTGCCTTCACAGGAGATGTTGCAGCACTCTGATTGTCTTTGTAACCTTCCTCTAGACTGGTCCCAGTAGGTCCATGGCCCTCTTAGATCTAGACACAGTAATCCAGGTGGGATCTTACCAGAGCAGAGAAGAGGAAAAGAATCATCTCTCTCAACCAGCTGGCCATGCTTCTTTTGATGCAGCCCAGGATACAACTGACTCACAAAATGCCCTCTCATATCCCATTTTATAACCACCAACACCCCCAAGTCCTTCTCCTAAGGGCTGTTCTCAATTATCCCACAGCTGTGTTGACATTGAGGATTGCCTCAGCCCAGCTGCAGACCCTTACACTTTGCATAGTTTAGCTTCATGAGGCTTCATAGGCCCACCTGTCAAGCCTACCAAGGTTGCTCTGTTTGCATTTGGTCTCTCAAGCATATTAATTGTACTATTCGGCTTGTTGTCATCCACAGAGTTGCTGAAAGTGCACTCATTCTCACTGTCTGTGTCATTAATAAAAATATTGAACAGTTCCAGTCTCAATATGCACCCCTGAGGGAACTGTTTGTTACACATTTCCATTTGGACATTGAGTAATTAATAGCAATTTGTTGGTTACAGCCATCCAGAAAACACCTTATCGGTCAAATAGTTTATCCATAAATCCCATATGTCTCCAATATAATGACAAGGATGTTGTGAGGCACCATGTCAACGGCCTCACACAAGTCAAGGTACAGTTGATTAGAACTTGCAATTAAGTTTACCACCTGTAAAACAAAGAACCAATCCTTTCCTCAAAACTCATGAGACAAAATCACTTTCCACATATGGTTTGTCAATGCTTGCATTCCATTAAATAATGCATTAAAAGTTATGGATCACAAACAAAACATGAAACAAACATTTATTCTGAATTAAAGTCTCTTTTTAGCAGTCTGCTGCAATTGCCAAATGTACTGGGAACAGACAGAGCTTGTTTACTAAATCACACAGTTGAAGCAAAGGAATTGCTGGATCTAACCTGGGCTGATGACATCCACATAAAGAAATGTGGAAATACTTTTCTAGGACGCTGTACATCATTTAATTTAATGAAAAATTTAATTCACATCAAATTTTCTACCCTTCAGAGTCTGCAATCAAGTCATACATGTGGTGGGTACAGAAAAAAAATGCCACTAGGTCAAAAATTTCACCCAAAGTTTTTAGCTATCATTCAAACAAGTTCAGAAGTTTGGTAGTGTTTCTTTAATTCTAAACATTGTTTGATTAAATACAGAGCAACAGATATGAAAGAACATTGACTGTAGGTTTTCCCAATATTTATTTGTTCCAAAATATCTGTTGCTATTGAACATTTTTTCTCTGTGCCTTTCAAAAGCTCACATCTTTGCTTTGGTTCTTTTGTTACATGCTCCTCTGTTTTCATCTCTGCTTTATTTCTTCCATGGTACCAGTGTAATATACTTTCCTATCCTGTCTATTGCTTTTTTGCATTTTTCATCAGTAAAAAACCAAACTGCTGTTGTACACTGATGGTTGCTTCATGCTTGGAGCCTTAGTAGCATGGAAGTGATATTTTGCCTTCTTGAAGAACTGCATCCCTCTAGGAGTAACCTGTCAGCCTGGGAATCACTTCATTGATTCATGAATTTTGAAGCACAGTTGTCATCTTCCCATTTGTAATAATTATGTCACTCTTGGTAATTAAGTATTATCTCTAAAGTCATCTCCATTAAGAGGACATTCCTTCCCTTCTAACTTCTTTAAATATGCACCTAGCAGTTTTGCATCTGATTTGGGTTGTTTTTATCCTGAACATACAACACAAAGTGCATTCTCCTTTCCACATAAAATAATAAACTTAAACCCATGAAGTTTTATGCCTCTTTTTTATTTTCCTTTTTTTTTCTCTTTTAGTATCATTTGTTTGAAAAGACAATATTTCTCCCTCAGAATAAATTGGTAGCCCACAGAGTAACAGTTTTCAGAAAGCTAAGCCAAAACCAACAGATAATCAAAGGGTTTTGTAGAAAAAGCAGAAGTTCAATGCTTTTTTGTTGTTGTTAGGAGAGCATTCCATTAAAACATCTTGAATTTTATGGATACAAAATTGTTATCTCTTTTGTCTATATAGCCAAGTCATACAATGCAAATGATATTGACTAAATCAAAAAATAGCACAATTATGGCTGTTCAGATTCCAGTAAACAGCTCGAAAGTAAACTTGTGTCATGTAACAGTGTATAAGGCCTCATCACTAAGTTTAATTATGATACTGAAAGATCTTCCTGAATCTTCCCTACTCTTACTTCCAACAGAATGGGAAATTATATCCAATTCTGTGGTTTTTTTAATAGAAAAAAACAACTCATAGAAGTCATAAATAAATGAAAAAATTTATTTTGGTTTTTTTTTGAAATAACATTACAAAAGGTGTATCAGGATAACATGTGCAAAATTACATGGATTATGATCATAAGTTCCCTGCTACTTCCTTTTATTCAGAGAAGGTGGCTGTGAACCATACTTGAAGAAGTTCTCACAGGACTGGCCAACAGAGAAGACAATTCCCCTTGGAACATGCAAGATGCTGTTATCTAAAAATTGCTTTTATTTTCAACTTTTTCCAAACTAGCTCAAGCCACTGACCCCCAAAATTCATAGGTGAAACCACAAAGTTAACTTGATATATTATTCATTGGGTTTGACTGTTTCTTCACTGACCTGAGATTTTCTTCCAAGAGCTTCTTTCTCACCAATATTCTTTCAGCATTTCCTTGCAGAGATAAACTTTCATAAAAAGATGTGAATATAACATGGAAGAAACTTGCATACTTGCTCCAGGGTCCAAAACCGCCTTCTTCTGCAGGTTGAACTTTTATGTCCTTTTGGCATCACTTCAAGTCCATTACTGCAGAGAGGGAGTGTTCCTCAGTGTATTTCCTCTAAGCATCTATGTATAAAACCTGCTTTTCAAACAATTGGAAGTAACATACACCTCTGCTTGAGATAAACTGGGTAGATGCTGAAGAGGGAAAAGAACTTGAGGCCAAATAGAGGTTTCTGCTTCAAGGCTGTCTCTGCTTTACCAAACTTTACCAAAAAAAACAGATGTTGCCTCATACTTTTTCTTTCAAACTGCTCAAGCAGCCTTAATGTCCAGCGACTCTCTAGTGACAGCAAGCGACTCTGTGACTTACTGGAGAATGTCTGCTGACAGATACAGAATCGGTAGATGAAGAGTCCTGCAAATTAAAACAAACAATTTTTTTAGACAATTAAATCCTGTAAGTTCACTTCTTATTTATTTAGTTTTTACAAAGTTATATAAAAGGTACTACTTGCTGGATACAGACTGAACTTACTTCTGAAGCCAGGAGAAGTCTTCACCAGTAAGGAGCAGGATCGTGCACTCTGCCTGGCTACTTCAGAGAACATGGAAAGGGAAAGAGCATCTCCAAGGTAGATGCTGAAGATGATGTTAAAGATAAAGATGGTGACTAACAACTATGCTGTTAAGAACTTTCAGGGAGCACCATAGATTTGTGGTAAATGCACATTGTGTGTTTGCAAACAATAGCCTGTTCTTCCAGAAAATAGAAAAACGGAATAGACTTACAGCCTGCCATGTGGGATAGGTTTTTATATGTTTTTATTAATATTTATCATTTCCATGTATTTAGATGAAAAATATTTCTTCTTGATGCGTTCATCCCTATAATACAATGTTCTTCTCTCCCTCTGTATCTTGTAGGGAGAGAGAACAAGAGGTTTTGGCCTAACACCTTAATAACTCCAGTCGTATTTTTAATATAGCATTCCCATAAAGTAACACCACTTAGTAACATCAGTCATTTTAAATAGGTGATATCACAACTAATGACAACAAAACTGTACTGCTGGATGGATTGTCACAAGAACAGTACTTGCTTCCTTTGCTCCAGGCCTGCCTAGGCTCTGTTTTCAAGCGATAATAACTCTTTTCTTGCTTGAAAGGCCCTCAGGACTTCTAGGAAAAAAAAAACGTACTAATTGCTTTGCTCAAACTTACTACAAGTTCTCCTCAATATTTCTTTAAATAGAAGATTTTCCTAATGACATTTATATTCCACAAATTCTCTTGTACTAGTCAAGATAGCTGATGCCAATTAAACTTACTATCACTGAAGACCCCCACCCAAGTACTTCAACAGAAGTTAGCTGGACCAAATTCAGACTGCCTACCATAGCCTTTCAGATAAGATAAGCTCAGGATCTACATGAGCAATTAAGTTCAGGGCATCAATGACTTGCTGCTTAAGACACAGCAAACATTCTGGTTCAGTAACATGGATAAAAGTGGTCACAATGACTAATACACCATCATATCACCCATGCATAGTATCTCTTGGATTAGTAAAATGTAACTGGGGCAAATAGGAAGGTGAATATATTCTCTTGTGCAAGTTCTTTACACCACTGCTTCAGGTTCTGAATTAACTTTCAGTTAGTAAAAACAAAACTCTGACTGTAGTATGTGTTGGATTCTTAGTAATAATATTGCTACAGTAGCAGGGATTTCATGCATGGATCTTGGAAAAAAAAATCACAGAAGTTTGTTCTGGTCTCTTTCTCTCTTTGACTCAATTTTTAATATATTTTGATGGCATACATTCATGATAAGACAATATTATCTCAGTAGTTTATGAAAGAACTTAGAGCATTGGATTCTTGCAGCATAGTTTGAAATCAGTCTCATGAGAGATCAAAGCAAGCAGTCACTCTCATGGTCACACAAGCAATACACTAGCTATAAATAAGGATGAAAAGAAGGCTAATGTTTACCTAGAATATAAAAGCATGTGGGTAAGATATGATACACTGTGAAATTGTTCTAAAAAGCCTAGGATCTGACATGCAATGTTTAATTATCCCATGAAAATTCAAATGCACTTTAGTTAAAAAATGTATGAAAATGCATCCTAAACTGAGTCACTTCTCAATACTTAGGAACAGTACATCACAGGCCCCATAATTTTTGAATTTGTATACCTGAATCATTCATATTGAAAAGTACCTGGCTTCTTTTAAATTTTACTATACAAAGAAGTTAATTTCTCCAAGGACTTTTACATCATATATACACTTTGTTAAAACTTCATTACATCTGTAAATAAAATAATTTCCTTCAGGTCAGTCTAAACGTTAAAAGATTACAGATTAGTCAAGCAATACATTCTATGATGATCTCTGGGGCATCCAAATTCAAGAAGGCTGTCCAGAAACCAGCGTTCAAGGAAGAGTTACTAATTTAGAAAGAAGACCCAATAAGAGAAACTAAAGAGTTGCATTTATTCTGACAGCTTGGAAGACAGTCACAGCAGCCTACTTCAACAACAGTTACATAAATAAGAGACCCTTAAAATCTACATGAATCATTCTTTTTCATCCTAGCCAGCCAAAGAAACTGCAGATGCTTATTGTGCAGGGTTGACAGATGACTACATTCAAAAAGAAGAAAAAAAAAAATCCCATATATTTTAATACTAAATATACATTAATAAGATCCTCCTGATTTTCTTTCCTCGAGACTGAACAGTTCCATCTCTCTCAGTGTTTCCTCGTAAGAATGATGCTCCAGTCCCTTAATCACCTTAGTGGCCCTTCAATGGATTCTTTCCATTATGTTAATGTCTTTCTTGTACTCTAGAGCCCAGCAGTGGACACAGCAATGCAGGTGTGTTCTCACCAGTGGTGAGCAGAGCAGAAAAATCACCTCCCTTGAGCTGCTGGCAATACTTAGTTTAATGCAGCCCAGGATGCCATTAGCCTTCTGTGCAGCAAAGGCATTTTGCTGGGTCATGTTCAACCTGGTGTCTACCAGGACCTCCATGGCCTTTTCTTCAAAAATGGTCTTTAAGTCAAAGGACGATAAAAAATTTAGCTATTACTTCAGTTTTATTTTCATCAGATTGTAAAGGACTTGATCAGAGAATTTAAAATCAGAAATTACTGATTTTTTCTATCAACTTTACCATTGTGATGCACGGGATTGCTACTCAGCTTCTTATGTTTCTTCATGCATATAGGCCAGGACTTTAGGGCACAATGTGTGAGGCTAAGTTGTGCACTCAGTAGCTTTTACAGCATTATTATTATTATTATTTAAAGCTCTAACATAATTTTTCAGTTAGGGTTACTCTCTCCCCTAAAATGAGAACCAATATTAATCTCATTTTTATCCCTATCCATTAAAGGGGAGATGATAATTAATTTTCTGTCTCATCAGTTCCTTTCAAAATTTCTTTCGTCAACTTCAATATAACAAAGAAGTCTATTGACACTTCATGTTTCCTGTGTGATGCTAAATACAGAGACCTTAAAAATGGAGCATACACTTTATTTCCTAGAATTTCTACTAAAAGAGAAGAAGAAACACCCCTAGTAATGTGAAGAATCAAAATGTGAGAAAAGAGGTGGATTTGAATAAGCATCCCAATCTGTCACCATTTCTTGTTCTTCTCAAAGAAGCTTAACTGTTTTTTTCATCATCTTTGGTTCTCCTGTTGTGCATCTTGCTCTTTTCTTCACATTTCTTTTTTTTTTAGGTTTGCTCATTTTTTATTTTCTTTAGCAGGTCAGAAACTCATCTCCCAACCACTCCTTCCTGCAGATCTCCCCCAATGTACTTCCTTTCAACTCCCTGGAGCCCACAATACACTTTATCCCACAACAAAACAAGAACAAAATGTTACTATTCTATATTTTTACAGCCAATTTGCTATAATTTCTTTTGTATTATATAACAGAAAGTACAGTACATCATCTTCAAGAGCAGGGAGGCTTCTTCTCAACTATTTTTAACATATTTCTGTTTGTACTCTCTTTCCAACTTCTTTTCTGCAAATCCCCTGCTCTCTCTCACACTCACAGTGTCTGGGTTGACAATAAACACTGCAATTTTGACCCTTATGGTGAAGATCAACTGAAGCAATGAATTGTTGAGTCTGGACATGTAAGGTTTTTTACATTTGTTAAAGATTAAAAAATATATGTAACCTGCCACATGGTATGCAATACATAAAATACTGAAGTAACTTTTTTTTTGTAACTTAAGTTTATTTTTTTTTTCACTGAATGGATTACTGAAGTTTTATTCTTTTTAGCTGTCTTAACAATGTCACACTGTTATGTTTATTAAAAAGTAACTGAATATTGAGCAAATTACTTAAAAATGTATACATGAAAGCTTTTTGAGAGAAAGAGGATTCCAAAATGGCTTGCTTGCTTGGAGAAATCGTTCACTTCATTTGAGGAAACTATCTTCTTCTCTGGCATTTTCATTTTAATGGGATTATTGAGTACGTTTTCCCCTCCTCTCATCTTTGTTTTTGCATAGTTGTCTGATTTATTGTCACCCAACACAGAGCACAATTATTTTGTGAGTTTAGGCCTAAATCATTCTATTATTTGCAATGTCTTCATCAATACTAAGTCATGTTTTTATCTGGTAATGCTACAGGGCTCACAGAATGTGCTTGCACAAAACCCACCCTGGAAGTTTATTTTAGGAGGTAAGCACAGGATGAAACTTTAAGGGTAGGGTTTTTTTTCTAGAAAGGGGATTCATGCAGCTTCTCCCCTTTACAGCTTTCTAATGAACTACAGAAATGTTAACTCCCATAATACAGGATTTAGAAAAGAGTAGGTAGTTTTTAATTATGAATATAAGTGTTGAATAATGCTCGAATTACCATGAGCACATGAGATTTGGAAATTAGCAAGTGTCTTTGTGAGTCTGAAAAAGATAAATGACAGATGCACTGATTGATTTGTGCTTGGTTTTAATGTTTATCTCAAACCTGATGATACATGAAAAACTGAAGCATTTCCTTTCTTCCCAGATATTTTTACTACTTCTATTTATAATTCTTCCAGCCCTCCTCACATCTACATTTCCAAACAGCAGTGGGCAAAACCAGAGATGGGGGAGACTAAACATGGATCTTCTTTGTCAAACAGAGTTGTTAGACTGAGCTTGTTCACAAGGAGACTGAACAACATGCAAGTGCCCACTGAAGATGAGATACTACTCTGATTAGCAACAGTAAGTTTATCAGACACACATTTCTGAAAGCATCCTTGTGTCATTTATCTGCCAGTTGCCAGAGGAGGATAAAGAGCGACTCAGAGACGATTTTCTTCACCAAGATGCCAAGAAACCTTTATTTATTAATTTACAGCTCTTTTTATACCCTTTTAACTTCAAGGTAATTGGACAAGAAGTCACCTTGGGGTGATTGGCTGGGGTGCCACAGCACCCATAGTCAAACATCTTTCTACTGTTTTACAAATGCCAATAAGGTCACAACTGATGAGAAACTTCACTTTCCCACAGGAAGGAAAATTCCTTTGCAGTAGTATTTTAACACTCGCATCCTTCAGTGCTTCAGAGACCACAAATAAAAAGCTTTCAGAACTGTATATGCCATGGCAACTAGTGCTTACTATTTTAAAAGTAAAAGAAAAACTATAATTTAAAACTACAGGCATGACACAGAAATTAAAATAAATAAATAAGTTTCATAAATACATTCCATTCTTCTACCTGACATGTTACTTCAGGCAACAAGTACCATGAAGCATGACTCTTTCCTTTAATTCTACTCATTTAGGAATGCCAGAATTCCTGTATCTCATTTTGCAAGCTCCTTCCTGATAGAACATTGAGATCACTATTTTAAACTTGCATTGTTAGTGTATATTTGAGGCAGGGGAGGAAAGATAGTTGAAATTGCTTTTGTAAGTTTGATATACAAAGTGCTGAAAAGCTGAATTTCTATAAGGAGAAAATTTAATTGGACTACCAGAAAATGCTAGCAGTGGGTGGAAGATACATATGGTGGTCACCTGGAATGGTATATATTTCACTGAACTTGAATAACCTGTTAAAGTAGGTGTGGATATTGGGAAGTGATTAATTACTCCTTTTAAGTGTCTGCACCTCTGAAATGACCTTTTCAGAAGAGTCTATCCCACCACACTGTAAATTTCTAAATTTAGGCAACATAGATCCTATCTTATTTTGGTTTTCAATGGCTTTCTTAGCTTTCTAGAAAACACATTATGTATGCATCAACAGTAGTTTTTCTGTCTCAAGCACTGTTGGGTATTAGTCTATTCTAGAATTTTTTATTTGGAAAAATCATGTCAACTTGCACTTGAGACTGTTTACATGCAGCTCCAGTAAAGCCGTATTTTCCCCTTCTGGAGGCAAATAATATAGTTTCAAAATATGCTAATTACTGTAAGAGTGTCGTTGAAAATATGACAGTCTATATTTATATTCATATTCAAATACCATGTTTATAGTTTGACTTTTTTTATTTCGTATTCTTAGAACTAAGTGCATCCTCTCCTTTCTCTCCTCTCCCCCACACACTGGCCCAGAACTAATAAGAAATTAATCAGCTTCCTGAAATGCAGTATAAACTTCTGCACACTTTATATCCTATCCTTTCAGCTGTTGCCAAGACAAGGCTAAATCTCTTTAGAGCATGTAGCTTTAATATACAGTCAACTAGAAGAGGTTTACTGTAAATGTTACACAAAGTGACTGTTAAATTTACTAGATACTAAACTTCTCATACTTTTCACCTATACACCTCACTTGTGTATTGCTGTGGTCTAGAAATTTATGAGCAAGAGCTGTTGCAGTTCCAGAATGGTACTGATGTAATGCTGGCATGTACACACACTCCACTGAGCTGAGTCCTGCTTTTAGAGATTAAATGAAGCATGTAGAAAAAACAAAGGGTTTATGTTATTGTTCTTGGCACATGATATAATAATATGCAATATGGCGAGACTGTAACACTGAATGGGTTCATGACTCAGAACAGACATAGAAAAAACAAAAATTGAGCATTATTTCAGTATGGCTGTTAACTCATCTTAAATGCCATTCTTACAATTATCTCAAAAAAATGGTGCACAACTAGTATGTTTTTAGGGTTCACCTGTGCTTACACCAGTTTATTGTACTATATTGTACTATGTACAATATGTACTATTGTACTATGACACATACTAGTCTGCATCAGCATTACTATATACTTAAATCAAGACCCCCATAAGCTGACTAAATTCTGACACAATGTCCACTCAGATTAAATATTCTCTAGTAGAGTACTCATAACATATAATGGATATTCAGCCTATTATAGGTATATGGACTTTAGTCATTAAACCCAGTTTGTTTGGTTGCTTGTTGTTTTTTTATTATTATTATTTAGGTATTTGTTTACTTATCCATGAAACTGTTGAAAGAATGATGAAAAGGGAAATGAAATTTTCTTCCTCCTAGTAGCCCCTTTGGCCAGGAGTATCATGAACAACCCTGACCTAGATGGCTTTCCATAAAAACACTATGTCCCAAAGTGAGAATTTGGAGAAATGCCAGATAACCTTGTTGAGTTGTGGTCATAACAAACAAGCTTGGAGAATCAGCCCTCCATGCTGAAAATGCTAAAAGCTGTATAACCAGTTGTGGACTCTTCGTCACCTCATTGGAAGTGTAGCAGTTCAACAAGAAGTTGTATATATGTTGAAACTTAATTTCAATTAGGATATAATTAAAATTTCAGCAGAAGTTGCCAGTCAGAAAAACAGCTACATGATGTAAAAGACCAGTCCAGCTTGGATACTAACACTGTGTAATGGCATACAGTGTGCCAGTGAATGTCAATTCAGGTCTGGTCTGTGCATAATAAAATGGGCAATGTAGTGAGAGGAACTGACTTGTAGAAATAGATATCCATACCTCTACTTCTGGCATTGCCAGATCCCTGAAAAGCTAAGATGATTGCATCAATTGCTGCGTAAATACTGAAGAGTATGTGTTAGAGGTTAGTCTTAACCAGCAAGATCATGGTTCTCACCTCCACATTGCCACAGTAGTTTGCAAGACTGTTTCTCCCACTCAACTGCACCTTTCAGCCAATCATGTTTCCATCTCACAGGAATATCTGTGATATTCTCACAGGACTATCACAGGCAGAAAAAGACACTTGTATATTATAATAGCATATTTAAAAGCTGTTTATGCAGTGCCTGTGTAAACAGAGCAGATTATCATACTCAGAGCAGTGTTATTTTTGCTCCATTTATATACATGTTGTTTTGAAGTTTATGGCCAATGTGTAAAGCAAATGAAATCAGTTCAGCACACTACTGCCATCTTGTTCCTGCAAAACTCCAATTTAGTTCAAAGGTACTTTGTGGACTAGCAAGATGACCCAGTTCTTCACTTCTGCACTCATTGCACCCTTGCATGGTTACATAGTAAAATGTTTCCAAAACTTTAGAATTCACTGTGAACAAAGGAAAACACTACAAAATTTACAAATCTAGCACTGGTGTGATGGTCTTAAATTATTCTACAATCTCATCAATAAGCTCTCAGAAAATAAAGGATACCATCCATGTTTTGCTAGCATACTTGGTATTTTTTTTCCCTATTGGCTTGTTCTATTTAGTAACTTTTTTTTTTCTCACCACAACTGAAGTGAATATCAGAGTGTCCAGGAAATAGATACATGAATGGCATATATTTTTACAGGGAATAGAAAGAGGAATAAAATGAATCATTTCCACAAGAAATTTTGAAAAGCATAATTTTTTGGTAGAGGGTTTTAAGAGAAGAAGAGTGGAAATAAATGCTGAAATGATGGTAGAAGTCGGGGAAAAGAAAAATAAAAAAATATGTTCAATAAGAGATTACCATCAAAAAAAGAAAAACAAAACAACCAGAAGAAAAACCACCAAAAAAAACCAAAACCAAAAAACAAACAAAAAAAACCCAAACCAACCAACCAACCAAAAACAACCCCGAACAAGTCACAACCCACTTCAAGATAAAATTTTTAAACCATTATGTGAAAACAAAAGGTTATGTCTGGTGAGCGTTTTGACCACTGGCTACTATAAAAAACACATCCTCTGTCCTCCAAAGTGACAGCCTATGACAGTGGTGAGTTTACATTCACATAATGGATGGAAGTCAGTGAAGTGAGAAAAAGCATTACAGATCTACCTTAATCTGACTCGAACAAGTCCACTGTTATTCTACATCCTCACTATGAAAAGTCATCAGATTCTGCTTACAATGAACTTAGATGAACTATTCTTTCAGATATATTTATTTTTTTTTACTTTTGAATTGCTTTTATTTTTTTTTCCTGGGCTGCTGCCCTAGATTCACTGTTTCCAGTCACCAATGTTCAGATTGTAAGAAAGGAGTATCTCTAACAAAGACAGAATGATCTAAAGCCTTGTCTTTAGGAGTGGAATTGAGGTGAAAACATGACAGCAAATAATTTTAGCCTTCCCATTTTTATTTTGTTTTGGCACTGAATGAATATGAAAACATTAAATCACTTAATGTGATTGAGATTTCTCTTTTACATTAGTTTATGTAAGTTTGGGTTCTTTTCCTGACAAAGATGTGCTTTTTGGGTCACTGAAGATGTATAGGGACGAAAAATGTGTGAGAAATATGAAAGAACAAAAATTCAGTTCATGCCAGAATTTGTTTAAATACCCAAAGAAATTAACTAAACAAACTAAACAGAAACCTCACAACTCATCCAGTTATGGCTTTCACCTGAAAACAGGAGATACTTAGCCTCTAGAAAATGTATAAATGTGTTTTCCAGCTGGATGTGCAATGTCAGGTTGATGCATAACCATACAAAACCTCAGTATAAAACACTTCTTAGCAAGTTACCAAAAGAAAGTTCTGTTCAGTGTACATATTTAATCATTATTTGTCTCTCAAAAGGTGATTGAATTGATTTCACACCCCACTTCTAATATTTTTGCATTTGTTTTTCTGTCAATATCCCACAAACTGACTTCATTAAGAAATTCACTCTAGAAACATTTTGTAGAAAGTCCTGTGAAAAGAGTGGCCAAGTCCACCCCTCTTAGAGGGGAGGAAAGAAAGGGAAATTTCTCTGGAAGTTAACAGAGCACAAGGAGGTTTCTCATACAGCAAAAGGGCATTGTCAAAATACACATCTGTTTAAATAAAAACCCTTCACAATGCTACTTGCTTTGGCCAGCTCTTAAATATGTTACTAGTTAGAAGCCTGATCTCAGCACAGGGTGCAGTTCATGGCCTGGTAAATGGGATGTTAGACATGTTCTCAGCTAATTGCTGTGTAATTATTAATGTTGCTGCAGCATGTCACGTGAAACAGGAAAGAATAAAAGAAAATCACAGTCTGGTCACATGAATGGGCAAGTTTGTTTCCTTCTGAATTGTTGCTACCGGAAAATCACCACCACCTAGAGAATACAGAAGGATTATACAAAACAATATAAGATTTTACTAAGTATGAAATAAATCAGATACCAATCTGACACCAGAATCAAAGAATATTTTCTTATTTTATATCTGGTATAACTATAGTCTTCTGAATTCATCCTGCTCTCCAAAGGAACAGCTGCTTTATTGGTGTACGGTTTGGTTTTTTGTTTTGGTTGGTTTTTTTTGTTGTTGTTGTTGTTATTGTTGTGCTTTTTTTTTTCTTTCCATTTGTTTAATATTAGATTCCTTGGAGCCTTTCATTTCAGGGCTCTCTTGAGGGCCCTGATCTCATAGATCCAGTTTCTTTGTAGGGGCTATTTTTGTCCCTATTAATAATGTATTAAATGTTTTCAGTATTGACAACTTCTACTTATAATAGCTTTACAGATATAATAGCTTTACACTGTGGTATTACTTTTAATCTTTATTGTCCACCCCCAAACAAGCCCTGGTGATGTATGAACAAGCTCAACAAGCATGAAGTGCAGAACAATTATGGTGTAGCCATGCTTGGAACCACTTGATATAAAGCTGTTCAGTCTCCCCAGCATGACTTAGCCAATTAAATGCACAAAAATAATAGTTTCTTTTAATGCCTAATTTGATGTATGTATAGCGTCAGAGACTGTACTTAATGTACTTTTTCTTATCTTTTTTATTCCCTGAACAAAGAAAGGAGATGAAGTAAGTTGAAGTGTGTAGAGAGGAGAGCAACATTCATGGTTTTTGAGGGTGGCAGGAAATAAGGAATTCTATATAAATATATTTAAACACATTAACCAGTATGAAAACAATCTAAAAGGAGGCTCTAAGGTCTGAACTACCAAAGTCCCTTGACACTCAGCTGGTTTCACTGTAGTGCCAGGGATCTGTGACACCTATTGGATGCAGTTCTGACAACACTTCCAGCTGTCCTGTCATGTTTAGTGAGACCACTCATGTGTGTAAGGTCTTGCAGAACCACAACCAGGCAGAAAAAAAGTGATGCAGAAGAAATATGTCATGAAGGAGCACACCCTAGCAGAGCCTGTCTTATGAAAAGTCATGTTTTCACTTCCTTCAGTATATGAGTTAAAACAATATTTACATCTATTTTGGCTACACCTGATCTATTTTTCTCCACCTTCCACTCAACACTTGGATTCAGAAAAAGCCTGTATTATGACACTACCTCTAAAAGCTGTATATAAAAGTAGAAACTACTCTTTTTTTTGGCTGTTTTCTCTGAATCATTTTTATTCACTTTCTAAAATACAGTAATTATAATAATTATTTACCTGAAAACAGATGGATATAAAGGTGTGTTGGATAGGAGCTGTCAGGCTGGCTCAGAATCTCCTTGGTGAGCCATGTGTTACCATAATACTTGTAAGGAATAGTGGTAAAACCATTCACTCATAATGCTCAAATGTTTTATTTTGAAAAATTAGTATTACATATGTCAGTTTTTGTTCAGCAAAACCAAACTTGTTGAAACATTGTAACATGCTGTAAATATTGATTTTAAATTATTTTACAAAATCATAAAAAAGAAAGAGGTATTTTTAGGTAAAGCCTTTGCTATGAGAGACATAACAGAGCTAAAAGTATGTTTTAGCATCAGGGTTTTTTGGTTGTTTGGTTTTTTTTCCAAGAGAGACAAAACATAGCTTTAAATTTAAATCAACATTATAGGTTTGGGACTCTGCAATATGGGAAATCCATAGAAATTCTACTTCCCTAAGTACAGACTGAAAAAATAGAGAAATTCATCAAATTAAATCTGCGTATCATGGTCTTTGATTTTTACTTATGGAACATTTCACTCAGTTCAAACTTTTTTCAGTTGCAAGAATATTTCATGGGTCATGGGACTCCCATGCAATTTCTGAAAGATAGAAGACATTAATGAAAACTATCTAGTTTTTACCAAAATAAATATCATTGGTTTTAGCAACTGAAGATGTTAATTTTTAAAACAAAATCTACTGATGTATGCCCATTAAGAATAAATATTTCTGGTTCAACATTTACTAGACTCATGTTTGTGTTTTTCACATAATAAATTGCTTGCTTGAAATTTAAATTTGACCTCTTTAAGAAACATGTATGAGATGTTTTCCTAAAAGAGTTTGAACATCACTATGCACTATCCTTTCTCAGCTTAGCAGTCACTGAACAAAGCTGAATCCCCAACTAATTTTATGAAGTTTATGTGCCTAACAGTTTTAGAACATTATATTTTCTTTGAAGAATTTTGATGCCTCACAAGACCAAAATCATTGTAATCAGGATGAAACAAAACTGCAACAGAGCAGGCACAGAGAAATTATACTTAATTTCATTTATTATGTCAGATATGACTAGAAAATAGAAAATCTAGTCTTCTTTAATGAAATATATACAATTATATCAAAAGGTTTCCGTTTTGCAGAGAAAATGCTTTTTGTTATAGAAAATGTAGTCTGAGTAATACTGACCAGCTGTAGTCAGTATATGCAATTTTTTTCAGGCTTGCATCAAGAACATGTTTCTGTTTCCCCATTAACTCCTAATGCAGCCTGGGAAAAGTCTGACAGACCATGTCCCAAACCTGTATTTAATATGAAAGAATGCATAAAAAGTTATTTTAAAGTTAACAAAATAGAATAATTCTCAAAGTTGATGAAATATGTACCTTGAAAGCAGCTGTAAAATGAGCTTTAAAATTCTGTTATGATTGACTAGGGAGATTATTTTGCATGTACAAATCAAACCTTTTCCCATTTAGTGACAACACTGAGACTCAAATTCCGCTAAATAATAAGAATTTTGACAAAAAAAGATGGAGACATAAATTTTATTTTGTAAAATATTCTTCTGCATGCATGAAGAATCCTATTTGACTGATTTTAGTACTTCAATGTACTTTTTTTTTTCAAATAAATAAATTATACTCGTAATAATCATACCACAGCTAACCATTTAGGTTAAAGGGAATTATCAGGTTCTGAGTTATTGTGCTTTCATATTCAGCACTTAAAATATATATATATATATATATGAAGCTTTTTTTTCTTTAATGTTCTCTTCACTTTTCTAAATACCTTTGCCAAAACAAATTTCTAGTTCCTATTTAATGGTTGTATCAAAAGTATTCAAAATGGGATCAGTGAAGGGGCTTTTAACTCTAGTCGTGTATATCACTTTCTCACATACACATGGAAACATACACAAAGTAAACAAGACCACAACTAATTACAAATAAAGACATATATATGCAAAAATAACTGTATATTCCCATTTAGGAGATGTTTCCACTATCATTAGCAGAGAATCTCTGTTGGCTTTGGGCATAGAAAGAGAGCATTAATTACCTACTCAGGGTAGGAAAGAAGCATTACACAGTTGTATTTTACCTCCTACATATATACGTAATCTGCCTGTAAAAAGCACATGCATGTACACATATGTAAAGACATGTATACATATTTATATGGAAACATCTGTGGGTATATAAACCACACTGAAACAGCTAAGTATCTATCCTGTCTTGAGTGACAAATATTTTTGTCACCATAAAATATCCAAGAGAGAATAATTTTAACCTCAAATAAAGTAGATTTCGGCTAGATATAAGGATGATTTTTTTATATAATGAGGGTGGCTAAACACTGAAACAGGTTACCCAGAGAAGTGGTGGATGCCACATGCCTGGAAACATTCAAGGTCAGATTGCTCAGGCCTCTGAGCAACCTGATCTGGTTGATGTCCTTGCCCATTGCAGGGTGGTTACAATAGATTACTTTTAAATGTCTTTTCCAACCCAAACTGTCCTATGATTTTGTGATCACCTTGTGAGTATAGGATAAATAATCCATTGCTGGTATTTAAGCCTAGTTGGGTGCACTTATTGCAATCAAGGAGGGTAGGAAAAAGATGATACAGTTTGCAGCTGAAGGAAGGCCCCTTGGGATTTTCCCCTACAGAGCTGCATGTTTAAATAAAGCACAACTGTATTGAACAACAAATGTTCTAACTAGTAGGTTAATTAAACAGGCAAAGGTTAATCAAATGCCAAATAAATAGCAAGCATTCCAAAAAAAGCAGTCACTCCAGCACTAAACAAAACAAAAAAACCCTTAAATTATTAATGTAAACAGTATTTTATATAATCACCATTAGCAATGTCAAATAAAATACAAAATCAAATATACTTTAAACATACCTTTTGTGTATTCTAATCCACTCAACAAAAGTTAGTCTTGATGCTTTATTTTTTGTACACTTTGTATAGCATTAGAACCAAACACTGTCCAAAACAGTTTCACAGATATGCTTTCTACTTTAATATAATGGATTACAAATTCCTTGAAACCTTGTTTCTAAACAAAAATAAATGGGAACAGACCAGAGAGATATGATTTAGTGACACCATTCATTATTAAAGACATAAAAGGAATGTGAAGACAAAGTGAGATAGAAGTGGTCATTTCAGTAATTCAAATGTTTTTTGTTTTGATTTGTTGTTTGTTTGTTTGTTTTTTCATAGACACTAATGATTCAAGCTTCTTTCTTTCTTGCACAGCACTATGTTTGATGGTTTAGAACCAGCACCTCATTGGCTGGAACAATCCCAAACCTTATATAAAAGGGATCAAGGAACGATTTTCTTCTGAATACAAGAGAAGCATCATTGTCAAAAAATCTCCTCTTTCTTTTCCTGACTGTTCTCTAGATGACTTTGAAATCCTGAATTATTTACATCTTGACAAAGGTTGTGATATAATTCCAGAAATTTTACAAGAGGATCTCTCCAAAATTTTCCACCTCAGTCAACAAGACATATGATATTCCCTGAGCATAACACCTTTCCTGCCAAGAAATAAAATATGTTTCTACTTACTGCCAACCTACCTGACTCTACCTAAGTAAATTCTTTGCCAAGTCCATCAGCCTTTACACCCTAAACCCTAAGACCATTCATTCTTGCTTAACTCAGTATGCACTCCCTTACCCACCAAATAATGAAAAACTATTTTATGGACCTAAAATACACTAAAAGGGTATCTCTCAGAAGTGGGGCACAGGGCATTAATTATATGAATGTTGCTCTTGTAATAGGAAGTATGGACTGTAAATTCAGAGAATGAGATCTCATTTGGTTGAATGGATTTCCCCTGACTGGCAGTGATCTCTGAAGAAAAATGGCATTGGCGTAAAAATGCTGAGACAATGGAAGGAGGAATGGTCCCCCACAGAAGTCAGGGAATACAGCCCTCAGATAATAAATAGACATTTTGAACTACAGCCTCTACTAAATTCAAAACCCAGGTCTCCCCAAAATGCATATTGGGAAAATTTCAAGTTAAAGGTCACCTTTAAGCTGGTTTAGAATATCTAAAAACCTAGAAAGAAACAGGCTTTGCTTTGAATATGAGTACTGAAGGTAAAGCAAGCAATATGTTTTTCCCCCCAGCTCCTTCTTATCTACTAAGATTCTAATCTCTAAACAGGTAGGAAAGGTTCAAAACCCCTTCTGCATTTCCTTTTCAAGGCTGTTTAGCTCAGAATCATGGGAACACTCAGGAGACTGATACTACTGTGTAGGAAGCCAGGGCAGTTAAACACAAATGGTGGAAAAAATAAACTTAGGACAGTAAGATGCTAGGACAGCCAGCTCTTGCTATTTAAAACTCTGGTTAGAGAGAGAGAAAAAGTTGCAGAATCATCTGGGTTACTTAGTCTGGCTTGTAACTCTACCTCCTGGCTATAAGTGTTGACACAGGAGGAAATGCCAGTGCCAAAAGAACAAGAAGGGTGCAAATGCAAAATGATAGCACAAGTAAAAAAAGGACAAAAAAACCCAACCAAACAAAAACCTTTGAAAGGCAAAAGACATTGAAAAAAGATACTTTTATAAGGGCAGAAAGAAAAAGAGCCTAACCTAGATACAACCCAGCCCAACTAAATGTAAACATATAGTTAAGGAGCCTTCATTGAATAGTAAGCTCCCTATACAAAATGAAAGGTAGCAGATGACTTCAAAGCAGTGGTATATTTATTGCTTAAGCCTGATGCTGTGAATACCCCTCCTGGAGTCACCATTCTTCATTGCCTGTACCTAGAACTTCAGAGCACCCGCTGACATAAAAAACTCACAACCATAAATTACTCCTTGTGTTGGGACAGTTCAAACAATTTGTCAAGAAATAAAGAACAAACCAAAAAACACAGCTCAGATTTTAGTTCAGAAAGTTTCAAAACAGACTGAATTTATCAATGAATTCACAGCTTTGGCTAGCATGCAAAATGCATATTAACAGTTTAAAATTCACTTTTAGTAGAGTGAAGTCATTCTGTCCTATCTACAAGTCACTGAAGCAATCACTAGGGTTGGCTTTTTTTTTCAAATTATGGCATCATTTTGTTTCTAGAAGATATAATTGCAGTACAATTATGTCCTTATGATGCTAATTTGTCAGTGAGGATGTTATAGATCATTTTCCAACTATGGTAATCCAGCCAGATAGATACTTACTGCACAATAGTTTATGAGTTGAAACTTAACAGGATATTTCTCTATATGTACATATACACAGCACATATACATTTTATAAGATATACTGTTTGAAATATTCCTACATACATAACCAGTAACTATAACTGTCTTTTCCTTTCATGTCCTCTGTGGCTATGAACACTTTGGCTGATGTTCTGAACACTGAATTAATCTTTCTCATAGTAATAGCAGATTAAAAGAAATGACCTATTTTTACAATATTATGATTTTTTTTTTGCCTGAATTAATTTTTATTGCTTTCTAAGCTCCCCTGGTATCGTGTTTTCCTCATTTCTTAAATCTTAATGTTCTAGTCTTCAATTTCCTGTACCAAATAGCTGTAAGTGGATTAAAAGGCAAACATTAAAGATACAGTGCATACTGCATAATCGGATGATGAAATGTTAGCAAAATACAGGGCTGATGCTCCTAGGTGCATTTTAACTCTTCGTAATTGTATTTGATCCTTTCCAGAGGTACCTGAAAAAAAATTATTAAAGAAGAACCAAGGAATTCCTTGAGAAGTGTTGTTGTTTTGAAAAACCTGTATTTTTCATAAGACTTTTCTTCATTGTGTGAAGAAGAATATACACAGACACAGTTTCCAGGGAAAAACAATTTTCAGCTCTCCTGGGTATACATTTTTTTTGTAATTCAGAAGTTACCAGAATGAATCAGTATCTTTGATCCCATCATTCACTGTCAGCCAAAATGTAATATGAGTCATTCAAATAATATGTGAATATTCAGATAGTCACATTTTAAAAACAGAGCATAGGAAAATATGGATAATCTAGTCTTTCACATTAACTTCCCTTGGATAACTGATCAAAGGCAAAGTGAAATGTAAATTTGATATTTCTGTCAAATTATGTAATAAAGTAACTTAGTAATATCTAGGTATTTCCAAATATATTTTAAATCTCTTATTGTGTATGTACACACACTTTTAGCTACACTACCACACATCTCAAATCCATTTTCAAAGTAGTGCCATGAACTGTGTTAAATTTGAGGAAATACAATATGATCTTAAAGGATATAGTTTATAGAAAAACTATTAAGTTTTATTAAAGTTGAAAGTCATGTCCTATAGAGCCTGGAAAGCAGCAGTAGGTGTTCTCTCCTGCATATGATGACCATGTAAAGAATTTTTGCCCATATAGATCCTGCTATATTTAATGTATACTTTATACTTATACTCATTAATTCTGAAATTGCTTAATACAAGGCTTTATTTATTGCATATTTCTCAGATCTACTTTGAAGGCAAAATTAATTGTTCCTTGCTGGATTCTAGAATGATTATCTGTACAGCATAGGAGTGTTTGAAAATCATAAAATCAGAGAATATTAGGGGTTGGAAGGGACCTCTAGAGATCATCAAGTCCACCCCCCCTGCCAAAAGCAGGATCACCCAGGACATGTCAGACAGGAACAGATCCAGACAGGTTTTAAATGTCTGTAGAGAAGGAGACTCCACAACCTTTCTGGGCAGCCCATTCCAGTGCTCCATCACCCTCACAGAAAATGAATTACTTTTAAATATTTTTTTTATTCCTCTGCACCCATTCAATCAGGTTAAGATGTTGTGAATTTCCATCTAGGCAAAAAAAAAGAGGTATGAAAGACTCCTTCCAAGTCTGAATAACCAGCTCAAGGTGCCTAACACCTAACCTTTCAAAGTACTTTAGCCTTCAGAGACGTGGTTTGTCTGAACAGAGCATTCCTGAGATCACAGGTCAGACTAAGCACTCTTATTTTAGATTATTTGACAGTCTCCTTGGAGATATCAGCCAGCTGAAGTCCAGAAATTCTTGCTGAACATATGCAAACTAGGATTTTTGCCACTTGGCCAAATCTGGAAGGAATTTTACAAGGGCAGCAAAGGATTCCTCTCAACAGAGGAGACATATCTAACACCCTGTAACATCTATTATCCTGTTCCAAATCTGTGAGGTTTAAAAAATATTTATGATCTTAGCCTTTCTCATGAAATTAAATGAATGGAACCAGTAAATTCTATCAATCTGAATAGATTACCAGCCCAGTGTTTCTTATCACAATCAATACCTGACATGTGGCTCAGAAAGTCACCTGCTGGCAGCTCCACTGGTAACTTTCTGTTTTTCTGAGGTAATTCTATACTAATACAAGAATAGTAACACTATTTATACGCATACCATATTTGTCCACCTCACTTTCACTCATCTCCTTGTCTGTTGTCTTAGAAGTGAAATTGCCTGTTTTATATACTCAGAGTACTTGTTGCTTTGGTTGTTTCTATAGGTAACAGCACAGTAAGTCACACTAATATATTTGCTGTTAGCCTATATTTTGCATTCACTGTAGCTAGCACCCAAACTATTGAATACCAAATTGTAGCAGAATCTATCTGCAGTAATTCATTATTAATTAAGCAGACTGTGACAAGGGATAAAAGAAAAGGCAAAAAGAGATGTCAAAATCACTCATACTCTGAAGTCTTATGAAAAGCTGTAATGAACATGCAGCAGTTCACCTTATGCATACAGAACCGTGTGAGTTACCTACTTAAAGATCTTAATTTTTGGCTAAAGTGAACAATGTGAAACTAAGTCTAAACACATAAATATGTAGATGATCAGATTTATAAACTAACCAGGGAAATTACAGGTTTTCCCTCAAAACTATTCAGGACAATGAACTCTGAGCTTTTGAAATTACTTAATTGCTTCAAGCATAATTAAAAATATGGTAAGAAAATAGGGCGTACATTACTTCTACTTGTATGAGTGAAATGAAACAGTAGAAGTAGTGGCAAAATTTAGGTTCTGAGAGTTCTCTAACTCTGAGAGATTAAATGCAGCCCCATACTGATCATGCTGGAATAGGACTCACTTTAAAGCAACAAAGTAAAGAAAAAACTGTGCTTTATTGAAACTGATCAGTCATCAGCATGAAGATTAGTCATTACATGAAGACTTCTGTGGTCAAAATAAACTGCAATAGCAATGAGAGGGAAATTATTTCAAGGTCTGTCAACAAATACACTCAAGTGGTGGGAAGCTATTACATATTAAGACACATATTAAGAAACTACAGTGTTACAATAGTCTTCAATCTAATGAGGAGATGAATATCATTAGAGATGTAAGGATGAAGGTCGGACTTGATGATCCTAAAGGTCCTTTCCAACCATAATGATCCTATGATTCTGTGATTTCTACAAAGAAAGCAATTGTTCTTTGAGCTCTTCATCTTTTATTATGAAACATTTATGGAGATCACCATGCCTATTCTTATAGTTAATGGTAGATGAACAAAGTTAGATGGGCTTAGCTAATTGCGTGTAGTTAGATCCTTCACATAAGAAAACCTATAGAGGGACTACACAGAGATAATGTCACCCTGTAAAATCCAATAAATACTTTAATTCTTCATAGCTACTTGACCAGCACACTACTTCATTTGACAGCTCAGTATATGGCAGAACCACATCACTTATGCTTCAATCAAGTATTGCATTCACATAGAGGCAAAGACGTGTCACCTTCTCATGATGTCTCATGGCAAACTGCACACACTTCAAACAATGTATATCAACAAATAGATGGTTTAGTTTCACAGTGTACATTACAAGAAAATTCTTCCCTGACAGCCTATTTGTCAGTGTGTCGGATGCAGCACTGTAACACCAGACCATCTGGAGATTCCAGTGAAAAAACACTTAGGGTGAAATTCCTCCTTCGGCTACTGCTCACTGAAAGGAGACAGAATAATGGGCCTTCTCTGCAGTTTGTCATAACATCAGAAACCAGAGATTGACTGTGCTGCTTCTATTTGTATTGGTTTGGAAAAAAAAAGATAGGATATGCGGTAGAGATAAAAGCAGAGGATCCGAAATTAAGATTGAGTCATGACAAAACACTGCTAAGATTTACTCCTTCATTTTCACAAGGGGAGGAATGTGTATTCCATATACACACATTTTCAGTCTTCAAATGTCACAGCACAAAACTCAGCAGACTGCTTAGATTCAAACAGCAATTTTCATCAGATTTCTTGATGAATCCATCCACACTACTAAATTATTTTGACTCATCTGCATCTAATGACTCACGGTCACTAATGCACTATGAGCTCCCAATGCTCAGAAGAGAAACTCACTAACGTGTATATTTCTCTAATTGGCCAAGTGGAGTTTTGACATCAATGTTGTCTTACAACAAACCATAATTTTTATAATTAGACAGCATGGAATCTGTTACATATTACTTTAGACCAGTCTGTCTGGTAGAGAAAGAATATTCACAGATTTTACAGGGATTTCTACTTGCTGCAGAATAACATTTACCATTACTGTTGTGGGAAGAAGTTATTGTGACTACAGTTTTATAAATTATACCTAACTAAATACTCAAAATTAAATACCAGAAAGAATGAAAAATATTCAGATATAGTTGTATTACAGTTAACAATGTCCTCAGGGGAAAAATAACCAATCTCAATTAGACAGTATATTTGTGAAGTAATAAACAGTAATCCCACAGTATCATACTATACTTAGTTTAGTAACAAAACACTGATCCATTTAGGTTTCCTCACATTTGCTGTTACATTATAATTGAGGAATACCAAATGCTGTGCTTTAGTCTGATTTGCTGCTGATTAACAGCAGAAGCAGCCAAACTTAGAGCTTTTAAAGAACAGATGGTGCTTCTTTCCTCTTCTTACTGGTCAAAAATTCAAAGAAAATAAGGACGAAGATGGATGTAGATAGAGAAGTAACCAAAAGAGAAAAAAAAATGTTTGGCAGATCCCATAAGCAGCTATAGAAACAAATTATACCCATTTTCCACTGTGGGTGTGCAAGTTTGAGGATTCACAGATGGCTTGGAATTCAGCTCCTCATCAGAGCTGGATCTGTTTCCAAGACAGTCTGAAAAAGGGGTGCCAAGTGATTTCAAAATGTGCTTTATCCCACTTTAACTACTTGATAGTTTCCCGTCTTCCCCTCCTTTTTTTTCAAATTAACAAAACATGAAGTAAGAATGAAAGCTTATTAGGGTACCAGGAAAGAATGGATGGTACTAATTTTTGCCCAGATCAGACAGCTAAAAGTTGTTCCCATTGTAGGTTTCCTAAAGCCTAAGGGGACTTGAGGAGTTCTCATATCCTCCCACCTACTCCTTATAAATAAAACCATGACTCACTTTTAAAAATTTGGTATCAAGTGAGTCATTCTTTTGCACAATCAGCTTGAGACACATCCAAATGGTGGTCTCCTTTCCTCTGTCAAGAGGACAGGAACATTTCAAAATTCTAGGAAATACAGCTAAATGTAAAGGGAGGTGTTTTGCTTTCTAAGAATTAGCCTTACAGAAAATCATCTCCTCTGTGCTGAATAAGTGCTCCATCAGTAATTAGGTGCTCAAATACAGTGCCAGAAACAGACTTGCTACTGATGAGAAGGTATTGTCCATCTTCGTCTCAAAGCACAAAAGAGCCAATTTGGATCCTGGTATTTCCAGCTATATACTGGTGGCAGGCTTTTCTTCAGTGTCCACCAACCTTTCACGTGTCTTTTGTAACCTAAGATCCTTTCCATATGTCATCAAATTGCACCAAGCTCTTTCTAATATATGCACTAGTCTGTCCTCTAAGTTGAAAAAAACCAAGCAGTTCACCCTCCTAACACATCTTCCTATTGATTAATATTATAAAAGTAGTGAGAAACTTGTTTTGATTTCTGACATACTCACCAGTAGACCAAAATCCCCTCGTGCCCTAACTTACTGCATGATTTGTATTCTCTGTGATGACCCACTTGAAATTTCATCAATACAGCTCAGCTAGTCAATCTATCAGTGAAAATCAACTGCAACAACCTTACTGAGCCCTTATTTGCTTTTGTCACAGAGTTCATGGGGGCTCTCATGAATGGGAAAGGCAAAGGTGCACATGTGCCCTGCTTACAAAAATCCTCAATGGATCAGATGGAGACACTTAGTGTTTCTCTGAAGGATACAGAAATTGTGGTTTGACCCTGTCTCTCACGACAGAATATAGGCAAATACGTTTTGACTTGCTCTGTTTAGGAAGCTGGTGGGGTTTTCATAACAAGAAAAAGGCAAGATTGCTATGAAGAATGTCTTGAAAGACTTAAAATTCTTGCAAAGCTAAGACAGCCGCAAGGAAAATTTCTCTGTGGTCTGCTAAGTTTTCAGTGGAACTCTCCTGGGGTGCATACTAAAATACTTTCTGTTTTATAGGTCTGATGCAGTCACATTAGCAGCATGTAAATATTTTGACATGCCAAACATAAAGAAAAGGGCTGTTAATTGGAATCTTGGTAATGTCTGCAGGTTAAAATACCAATAAATAAATAATGCCTAATAGTTTCATAAATAAACATCTGAAAACATAGAAATATAAACCAGAATAAAATTAAAGTTTAGAACTTTATATAGTTCCAAAATAGTAGACAGTTTATATCTACACATGTTGGTGTTTGAATTAGAGAGAATTGCATTTTCCTTTACTTCACTAAAATCAACCTGAACACAAAACAAGATAGAAACCTTTATTCTCCTTCATTGTCCTTAATGAACTGCTGAGAAACAAATTTAGTAGGGGGAAGAGTTAAAATGAGCTTTTCATTTTCTGAAATGAAACTATTATGTTAACAATTATTCCCTCCCTGTACATGCTATCATGTATTTCAGAATGCTTAACAATTTCATGCAGGAGTGAAGTGGTCATTTACCTACTGCATCTGTCAGTAAAATACTAGGTTTGAATCTTTACTCCTCTCCAATTACAAATATTGTCTTATAAAGTCCATCTTTCCTCACATATTTCCAAATTGACCTAAAGAGAACTGAGGGATTTATGCAATGGCAAAACATTTTTATGTTTATGGTTTCAAGACAATGTTCTCCAGAAAACTCCAAAGAAAATGCAGAAGAATATATTAAAATCTTCAAATTGCAGAGTGTCCTTCCTACTATTAATTGTGAATGTCTCCAACCTATCACACTTGTGAATACCTAGAAGGTATTAAAATATCTCAGTCATAAATAAAAGCAGTGGGCATATAGTGCCCTACATAAGCCATGACACAGATCTTAAAAAATAATTCAATCAGCATCACATAAAAGTTCTGTGAAAACTGAATTACCTTCCATCTCACAGTTGGAGATAACATCCTGTCACTTCCAATCATGGGGAAAAAAACCATGGATGCCACAGGCCAGTTCACATTTAGTTACTTATGCTTAACTGTATAATAAGAACAGTCAAGTAGTATTTTTTTTTTACAACACCATTTTTTTCTTGTTTTTAAGAGCAATTCTTGATCTTCATGAATCTTCAGAAGGGCCAAGCATGTTGTCTAGTAGGTCAGAAGGCAGCCCATATTTTTTTAATATATTTACTGGAGGGTTTTTTTCCCCATTCCTTGAAACTACAAATGACAGAATACATCTGTGCAGAAGCTGTTTAAAAACCTGAACGTTTGAAAATCCCCAGAAGGTGCATGAAACAAAAGAGCTCTAAAAGTAATGGCTCAAATTATTGCTGTTACTGCTGCTGACTTGCTTACATTCATTGCAGTACGAAATGCTAGAACAGCAAACTGCAGTTTTCCTACTTACAAAGTTATTGTCTCAAGTAGAAAGACTGTGGGTGGGACTTACTTCAGGATTTAAACACCTACCGTAGATATCTATAAGAGAGCTTGGAGGCTAACCCATTGCAGTTAATGAAACATAGAAAACAATTCAATAACTAACCACTGGGTGTCTTCTTCAGATAGATAGACTGAATTACTTTCTATACTCCATTGACCACATAGGGAAGTTAAATTCCCTACAGATAGCATTTTCTGGCACTGAATCTCACACTCGGTCTCCTTGACCAAAAAAAGAGAACAAAACAAAATGATATTAAACACCAGTCAATGCTAGAAACATAACCATTATGGTCTGTGTTTAGCCATGTATAACTCCGATGATTATGACAGAAATCATGCTGCATTATAGGAGGAGGACAATACTTTGCAATTATGCAACATTATTGTACAATAGTACAAAGTCATTCAAAACATTAAATATTGGAAGACAAATCCTTTGAGGTTTCGTCTGACTTCGACAGAATAACAGAATCACAGAATCATTAAGGTTGGAAAAGACCCAAGATCAAGTCCAACCATCTACCTAACATTATCAGGACCAGTAAACCATGTCCTGAAGTGCCACGCCTACATGTTTTTTGAACACCTTAGGGACAGTGACTCCACCACCTCCCTGGGCAGTCTGTTCCAACACCTAATGTCCCTTTCACTATAGAAATTTTCATAATGTCTTACCTAAACCTCCCCTGGTCCAACTTAGACCTATTACCCATCTAGTCCCATTGATAGTTACTTGGGAGAAGAGACCAACACCCCCCTCACTACAGCCTCCTTTCAGGTAATTCTTGAGAGCTATGGCGTCTCTGTTAAGCCACATCTTCTCCAGACTAAACAACCCTAGTTCTCTCTGAGATTCCTCATAAGAAATGATCTCCAGACAACTCATTAGCTTCGTTGCCCTTCTTTGGACCCTCTCCAGCACCTCGATGTCTTTCTGACAGTGTCCAAAACTGAATACAGTACTTGAGGTGTGGTCTCACCAGTGCCAAGTACAGGGGCACAATCACTTCCATACTCTTGCTGGACATGATATTTTTGATACAGGCCAGGATGCTGTTGGCCTTCTTGGCCACTTGGGCACACTGCTGGCTCATGTTCAGCATGCAGTCAATCAACACCCCCAGGTCCTTTTCTGTCATGCAACTTTCCACCCACTCTTCCCCACGCCTGTAGAATTACCTGGGGTTGTTGTGGCTGAAATTTAGGACCCAGCACTTGTTCTTGTTAAACCTCACAATATTGGCCCATTGATCCAGACTGTCCAGATCCCTCTGCAGAGCCTTCTTAACTTAAGCAGATTGACATTCCCACTCAATTTGGTATCATCTGCAAACTTGCTGAGGGAGCACTCACCTTCATCTAGATCATTGGTAAAGATGTTGAACAAGACCAGCCCCAAAACTGAGCCCTAGGGAACACTGCTTGTGACTGTTCACCAACTGGATTGAACACTTTTCACTACAACTCTCTGAGCTAGGCCAGACAGACAGTTTTTAACCCATTGAAGAGTAAGTATACCCTTCCAAGCCATGATCCACCAGCTTCTCTAGCAGGAAGCTGTAGGAGACTGTC
Organism: Ceyx melanurus; assembly: GCA_024611195.1. Classification (NCBI taxonomy): domain Eukaryota; kingdom Metazoa; phylum Chordata; class Aves; order Coraciiformes; family Alcedinidae; genus Ceyx; species Ceyx melanurus. Next base: position 33,117 of record JANHGL010016553.1, read on the forward strand.
AAAGACTTTACTAAAGTCCAGGTAGAAACATCCACAGACTTTCTTTCATCCACTAGGCAGGACACCTGGTCATAGGAGATTAGAATATGCCTCATACTGAAAGATCTTATCCTCAGGAAATGCTTTTTATCTGTGACTCAAGTTTTCTGTTTTACAGGGAAATTTGTGTATTAATCTAGCAGCCAATTTCCAGATATCCAGCTGATCAGGGTACATGTTGTCTAGAAATCCTTCTGAAACTATCCCTCTGCTTATAATAATGAACTTCATAAAATTCATAGCAAGTTCTAGCAGGTCATCAAGGGTCAAATAGGAGATGTCAGGCCAACTGCTGAACATCCCCACACTGGCATATCTGCTGATGACCTACCGTGGCTACACCAAATAGAAGCTTGAGAACAGAGAGAATTAATGCAACTAATGCAGAGAGGAACACAAACACACTTTGGAGAGTCTATGTTGAGAGAGTGTGCACAAAAGCACACCAGAATGTTAAACCAGAGGCAACAAATATGTGATTTTTCAATGATTAGAAAGGGAACTATGCATCTAGCTCAGACTAGCTGCCTAATTTTTAATGAGCTGAACTAAATTCACAAGATCATTCCACCCTTGAATACAGCTCTAGCTGGAGGGCAGAGGAGAGGAGCAAGGGAGTGATGCTTTTAACTTCCCACACTCCACAAAGGCAACCTATGGCAGTGTTTGCTTCCCGAATGCTTTTCATTGTATTGCTGAGCCCCTAATTTTTTTTCACCATTCGGTACAACTGGGCTACATTTTGCCTACATGCTGTGGCACTTCGACAAGTTTAAAGAGAAGGTGACTGTCTGGGTGAGGATTGCACTGTCAAACTATTATCAGTTTGACATTGTCCCCTCTTTTGCAATGTCTCCTTCAGGAGACAACTGTCATCTGCATATGCATAAATCCAAGGCTCAAGGTTTGTTTGTCTCTGACCTTCTCCAGCTGAAACTGGGGTGTATCTATATGTGGCTGTGGCAGCTTTCCAGTCTTTCAGCAAAATTGCTTGTGTGGTTCATGCTATATAAGTCACGTGTACATTTTCAGTCTTGCTCAGCTGCACTGTCCTTTACAACAGCTATTTCTTATATGGTGCCTCAGGTTCCATACAAGTAAATTATTATCCTTTTACTTGCCTTAACACAATTTTAAGAGGTATCTTATCATGACAAAACTGTGCCTAGACACATTTCAAGGAATTACTATTTGAAAAAGAAATCAAAACCAAAGCACAAAACAAACACAGAACTACTTTTCTATTAAAAATTCAGTGAGAAGAATATTATGATAAGATATAATTTCTTAAAGAGTGCAAATAAAATAAAGTAGTGCACACTAATCAATGACACTAATGAGGCATGCAAAATCACAATTGCACAGTTGTGCCTGTGGGTACAGCCTCAGTTTATGACTTAAAACATTGGCCAGGTAGTACCACAGATGGATTTTGTAAATCTCCAAATCAAGTTCAGAGTTATTTGGCTGAATCCTGGAAGAAAACAAATAGTCAAAATACCATGATGACCATTATTTATTCCCAGTATACATTGCATTTAAAAACTTACTATTGAACAATATTGTACAGGGGTGAACTGCACGGCAGTTGTTTGCAACATAATAATTATGGCTAAATTAGATATTTAAAATTTATTACAGACTTCTCTTGTTAGTTTTGACAATAAAATAGGACCCAGAAAACTTCAGACAATATTAGGTCCTTATTGTGCCAACCAACACAAGCATGCAATGAAGGCAAACACCTGGGGATGAATGGGCTTGACAGTAAAGAACCATACATCTTAATCTGCAAATCAATTATCATCAGAACTACGAGTGACAATTCTCGAGAGTCTAATACTATTTTGTACACATTGAAAGAATTAAACTTTAGTAAGTGTAACAAATGCTCACAAGTGCGCTGTCCTTCTGGGATGTTTGTTGTTATTTTTTTAATTATCTTTACTGTCCATGAATAATACAATAGATTAATAAATAAATAGATTAGCTACTAATAGATTAGCAACTAAAAAAAACTCAAACAAACACCAAATAAACAGAAATGCCACCTCAACCGTCTAAGAATCCTCTATTCTGAAGAGAAAGGAATCATTTCCAGAACAAGCTTCTAAATCAGATTAGCTTTTAAAAAGGCTTTTGTAAATGCAATTTATTTGCCTAGGAACAATCAGCTTGGCAATCACATCTGTTTTTCTATTGAACTGGTTAACATAAATGTGAATGGATCAAATATGCCTTTGATTTTCAGAAAACACCAACATTTCAATTAAAAAAGGTAAATTATATAGGTGGCTGAAAACCAAGAAAATAAAAAAAAAAGCAGCAAAAATGAAGCTTCTGAAATATTTTATTTAACTCTATTTTATATGAGCAACTATCCTGTATTTCAATTACTGCTGGGCTGACTCATGAAAACAACAACAAAAAATTTCCCTAGTTTCACATTGAAAGATAATTTTGCAAATTATCTTAAGTATTTATAAAAAATTTACAAAGTATGGTTGCAGGCAAGGTCAATTGATTTCTTAGGGTGCAAAATTTGGCTATTTCAGTGTATAGGAGACAGACTTCTTTGAACTAAAACTCAGTTTGCATGTTTCCTGAGCATAAATCATATGGCCATCACTCCTTTTGGTCCTTAAGCTCTACCAGCTGCCACCTCAAGCTAGGAAGAGTAATGTATTTGTTTTAATTTGTCACAGCTGCATAGACTTCCGCTAAATTAAATAATTTTATAATCATAGACAACAAAAAAGCCCTCAAATTTAAAATGCAGAAGCTGCAACAGTTGATAATGATACCAACTGATTTCCAGAGTCATTAACTAACCATCTTCAGCTCTTTCACTGACACCAGTTTATATGTTGAGAATAACTGACCAAAGGCCTCCTATTAATAGAAAGGACATGACTATATCTGGCTACCAAAAGCAACATCATAAACTTTTAGTCCAAATTCTGTTACTGTCCATAGACATTCTCATTTCCCCAAGTTCTAAAGCTGCTTATTCACCATGGAAATCAGTGACATGTTGGTAGTCAAAATACTCAAGTACAACTTCCTGTACTTGACCTTGAATCCATTGCCCCTCATCCTGTCACAAAGTACAAGAGAAAACAGTTTGTCCCTGCCTTCTTGACACCCAGTCCTTATGTATTTATGGACATTAATTAGATGCCTTGTCAGTCCTCTCCATACCAAAAAGCCCTGGGTCTCTCAGACTTTCCTCATAAGGCAGGTGTTCCAGCCTCTTAATCATCCTTGTAACCCTCTGTTGGACTCTCTCAAGTAGATTTCTGTCTCTCTTGAACTGAATATTATATCCAGCAATTAGGTCCAGCAATTATGTCCAGCAATAAGAAACAATAAAGACAGACTATGTGATTTCTTAATTTTAATTTTACTATTTAGAAAAATATCCTTATTCTATATAGATATTTTATCTTGTTTATGAACTTAACTTAGGTACAAGTTTATTTGGATACCACCTAACATTTCTGAGAGTTGTCTCTTGTTCCATAACCTTTTTAAGGAGAAGAGTGGAGGTAAAGAGGAGAAGAGGAAAAAGAGCATCTAAACAAAGGTCACAAACATCAAAATATTTAATAATTTATAAGTACTGTATGCATTTGCCTTCTGCCCTGAAATATCTTCAGTATCAGTATACCACTCTGGATTATTATTAGCTAAAAGTTCTAGATTTTCATCTCACACATACATACACACCTCCCCCATCATTCTTTTTCCATGTTCAGCCTTCCACTCACCTTCCACTGTTTGACATTGCAATCCACTATTTTGTACTTCCACAAGCTCTTTACAGCCTTTGCTGATATTCATACTTGAAATGAAATGTAAAGGGTACGAAAAGTCAGGCAATTATCATTTGGAAGTGCAGTGTTCTTGACAATAACCCCATATAAGCCTGGGCACTTCCAAACTGTATATTCTGCTTTGGTGATGAAGAACTAAAAAGAAAAGTATTCAGCAGTTGTACAGGCCTTTGTCTTTTGATCTTTATTAATATTAACATTAACATTTGACAAACATAAGACTTAAAATAACACATTATGGAACACTTTTTCTTTTGCTAAATTATTTCCACAGGATGTGAGACAAGTCAAGGTGTGACCAGTATCAAGAACTATTACTTCATTTTTAAAAAAATAAAAATTCCAGAATTTCAGAACTTCAGGAAGATTTACTTCCTGGAAAAGTCACAAGACATTAGCCCTGGATTGGTGATTCAGTTTTTTTCTAGAAGTCCCTAAATTGCTTGATTTCTAGATTTCCAGCAGGAAGGATTTTCTGTGCTTTCCTTTTCCCTTAAAATCTTCTATCAGCCAGTAAAAGGCTAATAATGTAACACTATTGTAGTTGCTGTTACATTTACTGTTTTTTTTCCTATCAATTGTTTAGGTTCTTTCAGTTCTTCCATATGCAACATCTTCTCTTCTGCAGGATTATGCCCTGAACTCTTAGCTGTACAGTGAGATTTGTCTCTTTCTCCCACACATGTTGTAAAGCTTCTGTTTGATTACTGATCCTCTGTGTATCACACAGCCCACTCTAAATCTCATCCTTCAGCTCCTATCCTTAGAAACCCCTTCCTTCTGTCAGCCTGCTAACATTAATTTATGCTTATAATTTCTGCTCCAATTTCATTTCCTCAAATTATGTTCCCTCGTCTTCTAGTTCTTCAATATTCTACCTGTCCTTCCAGTGACCCTTGTCACTCTTGGCTACCTGATGTATTATATCTATTTAAATTACTGGCTTTCTGGGTTTCCTTTTCACTTATCTAGAAAGCTAACTGCATGCTGATTGTGCTGCCCATATGATGCCCACTGTTGGAAGCACTAATAACTACTGTGCAAGTTATTCAGTAGGTCACATTTCCACTTTCCAGTCATATTGGAGAATGACCACAGGAGCTACATCTTTGACTCTGCTTGATAACCCATGCTGAAGCCTATATGTTAGAGCACAGAGAGTGATGACCAAGGTGAGTGAAGAGGCAGCAGACAGAAAAGTATGACCTGCCAACTGACTTTTGAAACAAAAAAGAAATCATAACTTGGTTTTCCAAATTTCCAAAGGCATAAATATTCAGGTTACAATAACTGGAAAAAATAAAACATAAAGTGTTTAAGTAGCTGAGTGTCATACTACGCCAGAAACCCTACGAAAAGAAAAACTATGAGCTTTGCCTGCATATATATGTTTTTAAACCTCACATTGTGCTGTTTCCCATTTTAATGACAAATTTAATAAAATCTGTCTGATCTTCTGCTAATGTCCCACATTTTGAAATCTTTAATAAAGAGTTTGGAATGTTTTTGAAATCACCGAGTTCAATTTTGGAAGTAATGTTCCTTGAAATTTGATGAATGATTCTACAAACAATAACAGTTATCAGAAAACCCATCAAAATATTATTATCACTAGTTCAGTGATGGAGGCAGAGTAGTGTTATACATGGAATTCTTTTGATATGCACTTCTGTATGCACCAAAAGACCTAACTGTGATATTGAAAAATAAAAAAATCTATAAAAATGTAGGTAACAAAATAAGAACATAAGCTGTATGTTCCATTTAAAAAACTATTGTGTTATTTATTTCTGCAATTGCTAAAACATAAGAACGTGAAATGACTGCAAGCAGCTTCATCTATTCCTGGCCCCAGAAACCACAACTCTTTGTCTAAATAAAAAGAGCTCAGACTCTAGCCCTGAAAATAAGCAGCAAGTAGAGCTTGTGTCCCTTCATCTAAACCCTTTCACAACCCAAAACAGGTGGTGTTGTCCATGTCATTATATGTTATTAGTAATAGGTCCAATTCACCATATCTTTGAATCAAGTTTGGGTACTATCTGGAAGTGTGTTAATACAGCCAAAAGCTCTGTCAAGGTAATCAAACTCTAGGGAGGATTGTTGTGGATAATTGTGTAACAATACTTAAGCCAGAGTCCTGGCTCTGATGAGTTTACTGATGCTGCTGTAACTAAAGGAACCATCTCTTTATTTCTCTGCTTGACCCTTCTCAAATTTTCCTTTTGGACACATTAAGAAAAGCAAGACACTTGATTGATGCTTCCTGTGGCATGTGACTGCAGATGCCCTTTTTCAAAACAAGAGGAGTCTACACTTTACTTATCATATTCCTTTCCTCAGTTCTACACCCAAGTGACACACTACTACCAGGTCATAGACCACCAGATTCACAGAATGTTAGGGGTTGGAAGGGACCTAGAAGATCATCTAGTCCAAGCCCCCTGCTACAGCAGGATCACCTAGACCAAGTCACCTAGGAATGCATCCAGGTGGGTCTCAAGTGTCTCCAGAGAAAGGAGACTCCACAACCTCCCTGGACAGCCTGTTCCAGAGCTCTGTCACCCTCACTATGAAAAGGTTTTTCCTTGTGATTCCCCTCAACCTCTTGTGCTCCAACTTAACCAGCTGATGCAGTAAGAGTTACATCTTCTTTAGGCACCTCTTGCTTCCTGTCTCCTAAACCTCTTTCTGAGCTATCAGTGATAGGAAAGTTGACACTGTTCCATCAGTCTGGCTTTGCTGGGTCAGAGTCTAGCTCTGAGTCAACACTCAGATAATGACTCTGAAAAGTGCTTCTCCTTCAGAGCTTTTCATATTCATTGGCTGTACTAAGTGTTCATTCAAATTCTGGCATTATTCAATGATTTAATTATGTCTGTTAATGGGATTTCTAGGAAAGGTGTTATTATTTGGAGACCAAAAGCCATAGTGAGCTGAAATTATGCTGAAATGATACTGGACTCTAAAAGTTCAAATTCTTTGTCAGTAAAATAGGTATTATTTTTATTAGCAGTGGTTTTACCTTGAATGTAAATTAAGGCTGTTTGGAATCAACGATTTACATAACTTACTCCTCCATATAAATCCAAGAATGTCATTGAATTACAGCAGAGATGTGCCTTCCTACTACATTTATATGCAGGCTCTAATGGACACTGGGAGAGTTCTTCCTCTTTTATTAATTTCTGTTTAATTGCAAACACTTCTTTTTCAGTCTTAATCCTAGCTGAAAGAACTACATCTATTAAGCTTAAAGTATTCTAGCCAAATTTAGGCTAGCTTTCATTAGTAAATGCTTAGCCTGAATTACGAAGTATTCTTTTAACAAACTTCTAAGTATATTTTAATGAAATAAAACTCAAGTCATAACATTTGTCTAAATAAGTAGTCCTTGAATGTATTTCACACTGCTTTTGCATTTTAAAAGCATGTAGTATAACATTTCCTTTTTATTTATCCTTCAGTCACTGTGTAAACGGTCACTGATAAAAAAAAAAAAAGTAATAAATATATATATGTGGAAACCAGCAGCAAAATCTCTGTAATCCCAACAGAGTGCTCTAACCAGTCGTACACAGAAATGTGCTTCCTTAATCTTCCTCTTTCTTGGAGAATCATGAATTATTTTCTGGAAAAGAAAAAAAAAAAAAAGGGAAAAAAGCCGCAGAAATAACTTGACATGCTAAATCCTGCCTCTTCTCTGCAGGACTTCTGGGTGATTAAGAGACTCTTGAAGATGTGTCTAAGTATCCTAATCAGAGAATTTGGGTCTCCAAAACTGTCAGCGAGTATCTTAATCACAAAAAACCTTGAAAAGAAATGGAAAACACCAGCAGTATTTCTACTTCTTGAAAATCTGACCTCTGCCTGTGTTGAGAAAGATAAAAGAAACAGGTTCTGGCTGTCAAGCCAAAGGGGGTGATACCACTTGAACACCCTGGTGCAATCAGTGTATCTCTTCTGGCTGCTACAGGGAGGCAGCTCTCCTGTAAATCCTGAACTGGACCTGCAAGCTCTGTGCAGGTGTCTCAAGAAGTCTGTAGAAATTAAACCAGTAGTAGATGTCAAACATTAACATTTAAGCCACAGAACTGTTTTCCTAGAGATGAGTAGTGTATTTTTTTTTTTACCCCCATTAGTGAAGCTGTGGCAGCCAAGTATTTTTAAAAAGTCTCAGAAGGAAATTCAGGATATAAGTATCCTAAATCACATTTTTGTAGCCTCAAAACTGATCACTGCTTGGCTGAGAAAGCCCAAATCTCTTCTGGAATAACATCATCTTGTTTTGATGAGATACTTTAGCAAAAAAATTTAGTTGATTTTCATATTATTTTTATTTAAAAGTTGCAGCTGAGATGTTAAAATCTTTCCTGTTGAATAGAACTGATTATTCAACTGCACTAATGTCATTAAATAAACTTCTGACCTTATTAGCATGCAAGCAAAAAAGCATTTCTCATAGTCCTGTCCTCATATACGTGGGTTTTTTGGACTAAACAACTTCTGTCTACAGGCAACAAGGACTTTTAATCAACCAAAACTTAAAAGAGCCCAGATGGTGATTTGTAAATACTATGTTCTCTCTGTATATGTTATTCTTTTTTCCTTTTTTTTTTTAATTAAAACTTTCAACTATCAAAGCTTAACTATTTAGTTGTTGATGTCATCATCTGTGGTCACTGTACATAGCATATATGGAATGTAGCAACATTCCTACACTGAATTAAAAACTAAAATAACTTTTAGGGAAAAATAAAAAAGGAAATTTCAGGGAATCCAGTTTGTCTGCAAAGGTAGAGAAACAGTATCAAAAAATCTTAGTCTTCTTTGTGACTCTTCTGGCATATCTTGTTTCACTGGACAGGTCATGTAGTTGCTCTCTTTCAAAATGAAAACTCAAGACTGCTTGTGAACATTAGCAAATAGGAACAGTAACCAAAAACCTGGATCCAAAGAGAAGATGGAGTAGCTCAGAATCTGATGTCAAAACTGTTTCTGAAAGCATTTATATTGAACTAAAATCAGTTCAAAAGTGAGACTAGAGAGTTAAACTGTTGGTAACTATGCAATTCCTCACTGTTGTACAAATACAAGTTACATATACATATTTCACGGATAAACCCCAAGGGAGCTTTCTGTCAAAATTCCTAAAATCTCATCACAAACCTGTTTAAAGACAAATTCAGAGCTGGAACAAATATGAAATAGATTTACTGTTATTTCTTAAGCATGTGTTCCACATTTAACCTGTTCTGACTTGCCCAGCATTTGCAGTTTAAAGAAAATCAACAAGTTTTGTCCTGAGATTCTTCAAATCTCACTGTACAGCTGGTTCGCCCATATTTTCTTCCAGAGCATCCAGCTGTATCCATAGATCTCCCACAGAGACTGAGTATAACTACACCTGTCACAGTCCACTGGGCTATCAATATCCCTGACACCATTGCTTCTTTTACAGATTGCTATTTGCCTCCTATTGTTTTCAACCTCCCCTTCCTCCTCTGCTTGATTCACTCAGCTTCATCAGAAACTTCATTACAAAAATAATCCCACGTACCACTGTATTTTTAATAGTGTGTGATTCTGAACTAGCACAGTACAGAACAGAATTCCCAAACTCATTTATTGTAAGCACCACCCAGGTGTATGCAACTCAATCAAAAATGGAAAAACAAAATCAGGTTTTCCCCTTTTGACTGTAGAATGAGATCACAGAGTTGCAGAATTGTCACAGCTTCTGAGATAACTGTGTCCAACTGTCAACCCCAAAAACAGACAACAGCAAAAAAAACCAAATGTCATGAAAGCCAAAATACCATCCCACCAGAGAAATATTTTTTTTAATATTTACGTGGAAACTCCTATGTTCCAGCTTGCACCCGTTGCCACTATCATTGGATGACACTGAGAAGAGCCTGGCTCCATCCTCCTGACACTCACCCTTTATAAATGTATAAACATTAATGAGGTCCCCCCTCAGTCTTCTCCTCCCCAAGCTAAAGAGCCCCAGCTCCCTCAGCCTTTCCCCATAAGGGAGATGTTTCACTCCCTTAATCATCTTTGTGGCTCTGTGCTGGACTTTCAAGTAGTTCCCTGTCTTTCTTGAACTGAGGGGTCCAGAATTAGGCACAATACTCCAGATGCAACCTCACTAGGACAGAGTAGAGGAGAAGGAGAACTTCTGTCAACCTACTAAGCTAATACATGCCACATGCAATTGGCTTTCCTGGCCACCATGGTACATTGCTGGCTCACGGTCATCCTGGTGTCCACCAGGACTCCAAGGTCCTTTATAGTGCACAGTACTCAAGGTGCAGCCTCAGCAATGCTGAGTACAGAGGGACAATTACTTTCTCAGTCCTACTTGCCACTCTATTTCTGATACAAGCCAGGATGACATTGGCCTTCTTGGCCACCTGGGCACACAGCTGGCTCATATTCAGCTTATTGTCGACCAGCAGTCACAGGTCCCTTTCTGCCCAGCAGCTTTTCAGTCACTCTTCCCCAAGCATTGCCTGGGGTTGTTATGGCCCAAGTGCAGGACCCAGCACTTGGCCTTGTTGAACCTCATACAACTGACCTCAGCCCATCAATCCAGTCTGTCTACATCGCTCTGTAGGTCCTTCCTCTCCTTAAGCAGAACAACAGTCCCACCCAACATGGTGTCATCTGTAAACTTGCTGAGGGTGCATTTTATCTCCTTATCAATAAAGATGTCAAACAGAAGTGTAACCAACACTGAGCCCTGAGGAACACCCCTTGTGATTGGCTGCTGTCAGGATTTACCTCCATTCACGACCACTCTTTGGGCCTGGCCATCTAGCCAGCATTTTACTCAGCAGAGCATACACCCATCCAAGACATGAGCAGACAGTTTTTCCATGAGAATCCTGGGGGAAAGTGTCAAAGGCTTTATGGAAGTTGGGGTAGACAACATCCACAGCCTTTCCCTCAGCCACTAGGTGAGTCATCTTGTCATAGAAGGAGATCAGCTCCACCAAGCAGGACCTGCCTTTCATAAAGCCATGTTGACTGGTCCTGATAGGCTAGTTCTCCCGTACATTGTGCATAATGGCACTCAAGATGATCTGCTACATGACCTTCCCTGGCACCAAGGTCAGACTGACAGGTCTGTAGTTCCCTAGATCCTCTTTTCAACCTTTCTTGACAATGGATGGGTACTAGATCCTGTTTACACTCTATATTCAGCTTGTATCTTAATGGTCTTTTTTAATTTAGCAGTATATTCTGTTCTCAGAATACACTGCAATCAAGATTCGTTAATGAGTCTGAGAAACCTGGAAAAAAATGTACAGCTCTGCTGACATTTTTGTCTGCTTATGCACAAAGACTGATTGACATCCTCCTAACATGAGACAGAAGGTGCAGTCAAGAGTGGATCCTATGCCAGTTGAGAGAGTTTTCTGAAAAACTGATTTGAATTTGTTGCTGCTGTTCTCTATGGAGCATGTGTGGGAGGTGCACTTTGCAGTGGAATCACATCAACACATTAAGGATGGAACGGGAAACATAGGATGGAGATAAGAGAGATTTGGGTATTTAGCACAGGTGGGGGGTAGGGGAGAGCTGAACTGAGCTGTCTCCTGTCTTGGTAAATGTTTAAGCTGCTTTGGGTAGCCAGCGTGTGCAGAAGTTCAACTTAGTGATATTGGAGACTACTTCAGCACACATAGCTAAAAAACTCCTGCCTTGTCCTCTTCCTGGGGCAAAGTCATTCACAAATAACTATGTTGATTCAGTTGAACTGCAGAGAGGATACAAAAAGACTAAAATTCTTGCCTAGTCTTGTATGATTTATCACCTATGGGAGTTCTGAAAAAGGAACACAAGTCTTTGTTTTCTTCTGTTACTTATTTGAAAGAATGCATATGAATAACAGTCTTATTTTCTTGAATGTTATTTAATTTCCTTAAATTTTCAGGGCTTTTTCTTATGTCTCAGCTGGGGGTAGGTCTTTTGCTGTCTCATTTTTCCCATTTCCACTGCCTTTGGTGGGGATAGAGTTAATTTTCTTCACTGTAGGTGGTATGGGGCTGTTTTGAATTTGTGCTGACAACAGTGTTGATAATACAGGGATATTTTAGTAATTGCTGAGCAGTGCTTACACAAAGTCAGGCTTTTTTTGCTTTTCATCCGATCCCACCAGTGAACAGGCTGGAGTGCACAAGAAGATGGAAGGAGACATAGATGGGACAGATGAGATTAACTGACCAAAGGGAGGTTACATCACACATGCCATGCTCAGTATATAAAGCTGGAGAAAGGAGGAAGGAGGAGGTGGGGGATGTGGATGGGGAGGAGGCGTTCAAAGTGATTGTGTCTTATCTTCCAAAGTAAATGTTAACATGTGGTGGATTCCTGCTCTCCTGGAGGTGGCTGAACACCTGTCTGCTGATGGGAAGCACTGAATTAATTCATTTTGGTTTTCTTGCACACGTGGATTTTGCTTTATCCATTCAACTTCCTTTATTTCAACTGATGAGTTTTCACACTTTCACTCTTCCAGTTCTCTCCCTCATACCAATGCGGAGGGGGGGGGGCAATGACCAAGCGGGTCTGTGGGGCTTACTTACTGGATGGGGTTAAACCATTACAGCATTAATAATAGTAAAAATATTATTCATAAATAAGTAAATGTTTGGTATATTTTGACCTTTAGATTCTCAGGAATTGGACTTTGTCAGTTTATGCCATAAGTAGTTTGCTGTCAATAGTGTGAGGCATTAATTAAACTAATTATCCATAAATTGGGCATAAAGCAGCTCTTGTCGACTGCCCTGAGATATGCTGAAAGTCCCCAAGGAAGCAGGATTGGCAAAATTCTGAGTAATGCACCACTGAAAATGCTGACTTTTCTGGACGTAGGGTAGGAGGGAAAAGAAGATAGCACTTCATATTAATTTGTTGTTAAAAAGAAAAAAGAGTGTAGCTTGCTTTCATTACTTAGATAAAAAACAACTACATCTTATTTCCCTCTGAAGCCAATGCAATTCTTCATATTTCAAATTCAACATAAACCAGACTTTTCTGTGCTGCCTTTGCAGTCAGTAATAAGCCTCCAGTAGCTGTTATCCCTTTGTGTTAAATCAACATATACGTGAGGGCATCAGAACACAGGGACAACACTACAGAGTCCCAGATGACACCATCTTCTAATATCTTAAACATATTCATGTTTTAAAACATATATTAATGTTTTTACTACTTTTCATTAAGTAAAGAATGTCAAGTTTGGAAGTAACCTATCGAACAGCAAGAACCCTGGAAGAGGAAAGTGTTCAAAGCAGCATTAAATTTGCTAATAAAGCCATGATCCTAAATCTTTATTAACCTCTTTCTTACACAGAAATAAATTGCATCTTCAGAGAACACCCCACCATATTGTTCAGGTGTTTTGGGGATCTGCATGCATACTTTTGTATGCAATGGAAGAAAAAGCAACCTCAGAAGAAATGAGAATCTCTTTAGTCATTGTCTGATTAATGAATTGCCATAAACTGATGGAAAAGAAGTATTGGCATGTTTTTAAGACTGGGATTGGAAACTTAATCCAAAGCATATTTGTTTTTAATATCCATGCATCTATTTAATAAAGGTAATTAATAAAATTCTGAACATTTACTGTTAATTTTAATTTCATTTTACCAAGAATTACAGAATCACAGAATCACAGAATCACGGAAATTAGGGGCTGGAAGGGACCTAGAAGATCATCTAGTCCAACCCCCCTGCCTGAGCAGGATCATCTAGACCAAGT
>JANHGL010016554.1:30382-42572 GCA_024611195.1 Ceyx melanurus
ATTTTATCTTTGTAACTGAAATGACACAAACCCACTCCTAACCAAAACAGGCAGGCAATGAGACCCAGTTTGAGTATTTTTTTCCTTTTAACTCCTTACTCTAAAAGCTACAACAAGTCCTTAATGTAAATGTTATATACTCTTTCCTATTTAATATTAGTAAGCACTCTATACAAATAAAAATCCATTAAACAGTAAAAACATAGCTGTAATAGTGTTTCCAATAGAAATAAAATCCCTGCATCTTGTTTGTTATAAACTGGCATGACAAATACTGTAAGAAAACATTCTTATGATACAAAAATATAAATATCACCCATGATTAAAAAAGTTAAAAAACAAAACCAAAACAAAATAATTGTTGCCAACCACTGAGTTCTCCCCTTGCCAATGTGACTATCAGAGAAGGTCTACATTGAGCACGAAGCAGCAGACAGCTCACCCACACACAAGCACGCAGGAGGACTTGGGCAGGGGCAGGTGGGAGACACCCTGGCTGTCTCCGTGGCTTGGCCTGGCTCCCTTCCCTCCCGAGGAAGAGGAGGGAGCAAGGCAGCCGGTGGCACGGTGGTGTCAGTGGGAGCCCTGCCGACCTCTGACATGGGAGCACACACGCTTGGCAGCTGAAGGCAGCTTCCAATTAGTATCATACAGTTTTGTTGCAGAGTTTGTATGATCTGAGGTCACAATGCTGCTAGTGCTAAACCGGGGCCCCTCGTTTTTTTGTCATTAAGAGTTTTCATGTTAGACAGTGAACTGGACCAGTAGGCAGTTGCGACATTAACCCTTAGTGTGCACTGAAACTAGCTTATGTATCACGGGAATGACACCAGGCTCTCGCCACCTGCTCTTCGAGCGTTCACATTGGAGATCTGTAAACAAGTGCCTCTTAACAAAGTGTTTTCAAGTGAGCAAAAAAGGCATGGAAATTTGTGCATTCTAATTATCCCCATTTGTTATGCTGGCAAGGTCTGTGGGCAAAGATAAGACTCCCTGAAGCCACTGGAGAAAACGCTTTCCCATCATAGAACTGGCCACTGCTGATCAGGCATCGTACTTGAAGAAAAGCCCCACCACTGCTATGTTTAGAAACTGAATATTGACTGTGTGTGTTTGGCTCTGAATACACAACTGAACATCTACCTGCTCTAAAAAACAGCTTAGAGAAGGGCAGAAAAAAAAAAAATAAGGAAGAGAATGACTGAGATAACAAAACCTTTGTTATTATTTTAAGCAAAGGTTCACTATTCCTAGGGTTTGTTTCCAATGGGAACACAGATTTTACTGTTTTTTTCAGACCCTTCACCTGCAGCAATCCCCCTTTAGTTTAACAATAATATTACAAAAAGCTAAATTAGTTTTGCAAAGAGATCCCCATTTAGCTGTTTTAATTAAAAGTGCCAATGCAGCATGGGAAAACACAAAAAATAGAGAAAAGAACACCCCAGGCCTTATATGTCATTACAGTCCTGGACCCATCAGAAAGCCATTTATACTTAAAAAATGAAAATAGACTTATTTTATCCTTCCATTTGATTTTTATAACTTACTATTAACTTCCTTCCTGCCATGAAAATAAGGTGACCAAAGATACTGCTTTCAATGCTGTAAGGACACAGGTGAGCTGTGGCTCACCATCTAACAACTCAATTACCCAGCTCTAATGCCACTCATAGTTAACTGTATCAATATCAAAGTAAGGCATATGCTCATTGAGTATTTCTATAACCACCAGCACCTCTCAACATCCAGCACCTTTGGAAGTGACAAAAATAATGGTTATAGTGCTTGCACTTACCTGGCACCTTTTGCAGAAAAATTAATCAAAGCACTACACAAACAGTAATTAAGCCTCACAACATTCCTGGGAGGTAGGTAAGTGTAATTATACCCATTTTACAGAATGAGAAACTGAGGCATAGGGCAGTTGACTTGACCAAAGTCATATGAACCAAGTCATTAAGAGTGTGGGAAACTGTACTACAACCCCAAACCTCAACTCCCTGTCTCCTCTATTTTAGTTGGGCCTTCAATGATGGTAATCTATGGTCTATGTTGGTGAACACCAACACGGTTTTCACTAGTGCCTCCTAACAGGGAAAGCCAGACTTACATCAGCATCAGTGGGTTTATAAGCCCACTGTTACCATACAGTAAAAGAGAAACTACAGTACACCAGGAACATACATACAAAAGCATGCACACTTCCAGATGGACACATGGATACACACAGCAAAACAAAACCTGCACATAGCTAAATCTATTTAAGCCTCCCAGATAAACTTGCTTTTTTCTTCATATCTGCTTATTTGCTTATTTAAAACTTACCACGCATAGCGTGTCTGAAAGTTAACAGTAACATTTCATACTACCACAGGGTTGTGATACGCAAATTTAAAATATTTTAAACAGACATGTACTTTTAAAAAAAGAAAATCCTATTACATAAGCAATATTTGCATAGAATTATACAAGTAAATTACACAATATTTAAGCAGCAGCAATTTATGCTGAAATTTAGAACTAGATTAAGCTTAGTTGTGGCACAGAGATCAATGTACAAAAAGTACAAAGCGCACACAATATTGTCCCCATTCTATTGCCCAGAGGCAAATGACTCCAGATTATACTACTTTATATTGTTCTTTTGTATATTACATATGTGTACATCTTTTAAATACTTAAAAGAAATATTTAACAAAATAATACAATAGGTTACAGTAACAGTGAACTGTTGTCCTGATGCAGCATGTCCTTTTCTACAACTTCAAGCAGTTCTTCTCTTCAAGCAGATCTGGAAATACAGTTTTCCATCTTTGGCCTCTATTTTTTTGCTTCAGTTATTACCCTTTATAAATAAAGACAGAAAGAAAACAAACATTCATTACAACACAAGAAAATCAAACAAATCAAGCTAACCCAAAACTCATTTCATTATTCTTGTGGTTACAGTTAGCAGTCAGGAAACATGGGCTCTTCTTTCATCTCAGTCATGAATTTCCTGGTAAAGAAATGCTGATGCCAATTAAAAAAATAACACATGCTTTAATTTCTGAGTTCCTAGTTTTAGATACTTGTGGCAGATTCAGTCAGAACCAATGAACACTTCAAGGAGTACTATGCTACATCAAATACTGCACAGTTAAGAATCCCATATTACCATGCAGTTCAGCTTGAAGAAGATGAGTCCAAGTATTTCCTTATTCTGAGGATAATATTACTTGCCATGTTTTAGACTGCAAGGCTAAGGGCATTCATGTCTCTTTTGCACTTCGGGATTTTTTGAGGAATGTTTTATAAAACAAAAGGTGATTTTATTATGAATACACGTAAAACAGTTCTACAACCCAAGTAAAATGGCTTCATCTAGTGAATCTAGTGTCTTGTCACTGAAAATCTCTGAAAAACACAGAGAGGAAACAAGAATCCACAGCTCAGCAACTACTATTATTCCACTTTCCCCTCAAAGACGAAACCAGTTAAAATTGTGAGAAACTGTGTTTTCAGGCATATGCCCTCAAAATCTTTCAGGACAAAAACTCAGTTAGTTTCTCCTCTTCAAACTATTCCCTATAAAATTAATGGAAAATTTTCTAGAAAATGAACAGCTTTATTTTCCCCCAAAATATCTGCTGAAATATCCTGCCTGTTCTGAACAGCACTGTTTCCTGTAACTTTGGTACCATGATTTAGGTATCAAATTCTTTTGTGTATCAGGTATTTCACTGGAACACACTAAACACTCTGCCAGGTCACCAGCTCTACCCTACACAAATCTGCAGTAGCCACTGCAGCTGGTCCTGGCGAGAGAAAGACCATGCGAGTTCTCTGGGTGGGTATCTGAACGTCCCCCGAAATGCAGGGGACACCCCACTATGCAGTAGTGCACTAGGCATGGTGAGGCCTTTCCACTGCCTTCCAGAGGGACTCAGTCCTCACTACACACTTTAAATTCTTTCAAGGAGTTTTACTCAAGAGAGGGCAACTGTTGAAATAGCTGGCAATTTTATACTCTCCTAGGCAATGTCATTCTGTAGGATGTTTTAGAACATGCCTGATTCAGGGATCAGAAGATAGAACCTTTCAGCAGTAAATGCAGTTGCACAGCTTTGAAGACCTTACACAGTATCTCTACTTTATTCTCATCTGGTAAACTGGATTGTATGATGTGCTTACCCACTTTGCAAAGCTCTCTTAAGTAGTTCATATCTAAACCCACTATAACTTCTCATTGTTAGAAAGGACTATCTTATCTAACTCAATTTCTAGTTCAAGATGTACTATGTTCAAAGTCAGCAGATTGAAGATGATCAGAGACCAACAGGCAAACCTAACAGAAGAAAAAGCACCTCTTGAAAGAAAAGACTTTTCCACCTTTCTTCTGATCACATCATTGCCTGACACAGGCAAAGCAGCCACAGGAGATGACCCACCTTACTGTGAGCTGTTGCCAGGTGTCCTTTCCTCACATTCAACATCCTGCAGTTCTATAACTTCTACTTTAGAATTTCTTCTTTCACACCGCACGTTAAAAGGCACATGGGGGTCCTCAAATGGCCCGTGGTCAGCTTCATGGTATCCTTCATAGGATGGAAAGCTCCCTCCCCGAGAGCTGTGGCTGTGCACTGCCGGGTGCACAGCAACTGTCACTGAAGCCGAGGCAGTCACAGTAGTGATGGGCTGGCAGTAGGCCGCTCCTGCTGTGCCAACACCGAACGCTGGGCTTCTCAGGCTGTGAGAGCGAGCCCTGTGGCCCAGGCGATCCCGACTGCCGGCTCCCGAATGCCCATCAGTAGAAATCTCAAAAGCGTCCCTGCGAGGGCGGTAGGGGGGTGGTCGCAGCCCTTCCCTCACATCCCGCTTGGGCTGCCTGCCCTGACGCCATGCCTGCTGCATGCCAGGCTCTGGATGTGATTGTAATCGGGGACTCTGATGCCTTGCCTCTGGCTGAACCACCTGGAAGAAAGATCTACCATTATGCCTCTGACAAAGCCAGACAAACAAATGCTACAATTGTATTTCATGCTGAGAACAATTCAAATAATACCGTCCTGGCTCTAACTCTACAAAGTTAATATTCTGGAATCTGGTAATTGTTTATTTTTCCACATAGATTTTTGTCTAAAGGTATTAAAACCTGGAAAGCATATCTTCAGAAAAACACAGGATAACAGCTGAAAACATTCCCGTAAGCTTCCTACATACTGGTCCATCTTTTCAAAGGGGTGTTTGACAAGCACTTGATCTTAACTTGTTCAACAACCAGAACTGCAGCCATTTGGAAAAGGCTCTATTCCATGCAGGGTACACACACAGGATGTTAGTAGGGTAGTTTGTATAGACTGTAGGAATCTGTTTTCTGATTTCTGTAAAGAGCGTGAAGCTCAGCGGCCACATCAGTCAATAAACCGTGACAACTTCAAATGTGGCTGTGCTTGTACCTACTTCTAGGCCTCTGCTGAACAAAAACAGATCCGCATCACAGCTCAGCATGCAACATCAGCAGGGGTGGGAGACACAGCTTTTTCATTTTCCTTTGAAATCGCAGTTATACAAACCCAGTAGCAAGATGCAACAGGTCCAAGATTTGGTACAACCCTGAAACTGTTTTCTTCTGGCCTATGAATCTTTCTACCCAAAACGTGCTGTCACAGAGGGTGAGGGTGATCTATAAGGAGCTGTGTAGTACAGGTCCGGATCTTTTAATCTCTCCCTGGTCCCTCTCTGAAAACAGTCATCAAATGGGCTGAGAATTCTCTCTCCTGGTCGATTCCAATATTACGTAGCATCCATTACAGATGTCAAAGACCTCTGCTTTCGTATCATCATTTTACCCCCAACTTGATTATAAAGGAGAGAATAAGGAATGCCTTCACTCCCCCCTTATAAGTATTGACACAAAGTCACAGAGCCTAATCAGGCAGAAATATGAAGGGTCTTTCCACAAAAACAGATAGAAATAAAACAAATAAACAAACAAACTTTCTTCTTGCCTTTTCACCAAGTCAATACATGAGCTACTTACAGTGGATCTTGCAAAGACAGGATTCTCAGTGGCTTCCACTATTACTTGATGGACTGGTGCCCCAGGGCCTTGTGTGGCCTCATACTGATGAAGCTCTTCACTGATGCCGGAGACTGTGGTTTGAGAGCTGTACTCTGAATCAGAGGAATCTGAGCCATTGTTTGTGTGCTCAGGTGGCAGTGCAAACCTCACAATGCTGGATGGCGGCTCAGGAGATGGTGTGGGCAACCTGTGTCGTCCGTTGGCTGGAGAAACCTGGTAATGACAAAGCATTCAGCAACATCGAGTTAGCATCCCTTTGAATAATTACTGCTTTACACAAATGAAAGAAAAAGAGAGATGATCTCCATCTATGGATATGAATGTAAACAGGATCACACAGATTCTTCTGGCTGTCACTGTCTGAGGCAGTACATGTATGTGTATGTATGCATGCACCTGCACTTACAAATGTAATAGTAATATGTGGACTCCCCTCCTCATTCAGTATATATACTAACAGTGAATTCATAAGGTATAGTATGGTTCAGTGTCTATTTGCAAAGAGAGATAGACACATGCATTAGCAACACATGCTTGAGCAAGGGACAGTTCATATGTACTTTTACATATGAGAGATTACACCCTGTTGTCAAGTTTGTTTCACTAATATTAAAAATATACTCTTGAAATATTTCTAGTGCTGTACACATACCCTGCAATTTATTTTTGTATACACATTCATACATAAAGACCTGAACCATAGCACACTGACTCTACTAATATGTGATAAAAAAAGCCCTGTGCAACACATAACCATGTTAACTACAGAAGTGGTACTGAATAATCATCAACCAAATACAAATTCAGTCATCTACGAACCCTTTTCTTCTGGACTTGGGCTTTAAACTGTAAAGTCACTGATATATAAGTGAAGCCTTCTACTCATCAAAAATGTTTTCTGAGTAAGAGCACAACACGGTGAGGGGTGAATGGACAGGGGGCAACTTCTGACAGACCAGTCATGGTTATGATCAAGGTGTGGTCTATGGACCACCACCAGTGTATGTTGGTCCACTCAGGCCTTCCTGGTGGTCTGCCTAGTTAAAATATTTTGAGGAAAGCAACAGAAACAGTGTGGTAGGAAAGATGAAGGTATGTATACAAAACAAACTGTCTTTTGCAAAATCCTGGGGAGAATATTTATTCCACAAACTAGTCTGCATATCACATTATGCTTTCAGAAGCATTAATGATCCTACACCTGCATCAAATTTGCTGATTGCAGACTCTAAAACAATACTTATTAAGAAAAGCTTTAAAAATTTAAGTGGCCGAATTTCAATTCAACAACAAACAGCATTTTTAATAAAGATTAAAAAAAAACCCAAAACAACAAAACAACAAACACAACTAAAGTAAGAAACCTAAAATCTTAATAAATCCTGGAGAATTTTAGAAATTAAAAAAAAAAAAAAAAGGAAGGTGATCTGGGGGGACAGGGGTGCACACATAGCATTATTTCTTCTGTTCACCATTCATTTTACTCACCTCAGGGTATGGTCCAAGGAATGAAAGAAGAACAGGAAGCAGCACCAATCCATTGAGCACTCCCAGAATGGTTAAGATTGCCAAAACAGCAAAGAAATACCTGAAGAGGTTTAAGAGGTTTGAGGGAGAGAATAGCCACAAATATTGTTAGAAATAAGGGATTACAAATTACTTATACATATGTTACTTATAAACATGTTAAAATGACACACACACTAAATTACATCTATAATATCACTAACTTTGTACTAAATAATTATAACACTTTCAATATAGATATACAGGGATTTTTACCTTTTGAATTAGAGAAGCTACATTCCACAACACAAAGTGTTAGTTGATAAAGGAAAGAAAAAAAAAAAAGGCATTTGTTAATTTCCCAGATTCTGGAAGCAGGTAGCGTTATTTATGAATGTGTTACACAAACACAAAAATATGGAATGCGCAGTGAATAGCTGAATGGATTGAAAGCACAAACACAATGAACAGGGGCCCCCATTAGTGAAAACCCAGCAGAAGCAAACAAATGAAGTGAAGGGTGTAGAATTTAAACAATTTAGCCTAGAAGGAAAAGAAGCCCTCTTCTCCTGGCAGCTAATCCACTGTGAAATGCTCCTGCATCTTACAGCAGAATCTCTAATTAAATCTCCAGTGTATCAGGTAAGGATTTCCCTTGCTGTTCATTAATCACAACTTTCCGCCTAGAATTCTGTGAGTTCCAGTTTTATCAAATAGCTGGAATTGCAACCTTTTTATAACACAGGAACCCGCTTTCTGCAAAGAAAATGCTGCCCATTCTATAGTAAGCTTCAGCATTGTATTGAGTAAGAGCACACCACAATGGCAGAGCTGCATTGCAGGCTAATCTTTTGTTGAACAATTTAGCATCTCTGAATACTCTTGTTTTGCGTCAGCCAATTCAAACATAAAGGCTGAAGTACTATGGAAGAAGACGAAAGTGCACAAGTGGTTGTCCTTTCCCACCACTGAGGGCTAAGGTCTGGGATCCTTCATGAATACCAAGGTAAACCTGTCAGTAAAAAGGAAAGCTTTGCTAGTTGGTATTCGGCACAGCTGGGGCTCAGACTAAACTTAAGGCTTCGTTGTAACTAATGATTTCAAGGACTCAGTCTTGGTAAATTCCTGGAGGAGAAGGCAAAGAAGAATGGAGGGTAAGTTTGCTTCTAATGGGTCTACTGATTACATTGTCTAGCTGGCAACGAATTTTACTGCTTCCCTGTTTCCACATCTGATCAAATATATCAGACTCCTGTAAAACTACAAATATCCTACTATTGTAAACATTTGGGAATTTCTGATCTGCATTAGCAAAAATCAGCAAGCCAATCTACTCTACTAACATAAACCATCAGAACTTTATACTGGGACAAAGATCAACAACAGGCATTAAAAACATTTGCATCTCATCCATCTAACGTTAGGATAAACAGGAGGATTATGGCTCTGACCACTTGGTGTATACAATGTCTGTTAATTTACTTAATCTTCCACATTGTTGGACTAATCTATTGCTTTCCGGAAGTTTGGGATCTTCCTCTCCCCCTGTAACAATGCTCAGGCTCCCACAGTTTATTTTGTTTTTTAAACAAGGCAAACTAAAGTCAGATTGTGATAGAAAATGAGAAACTGATGGCCAAAAAAAGTAAAATAGCATAAGTTGAAAGGCTTGTTTTATAAACTGAGAGAACATCCAATCCAAATTTGGTGTGAAGGGCTGCTACAGGCTTCCATTTGCTATGACATAAAAATATGCTTGCTAAAATCTCATCTGTTAAGTAGGAAAGTAGCACACCAAGTGTACTATAAATGTAGATGAAATCTTTAAGTAACCTATATGTCACAGTGTTACAGCCCTTACAAGATGAAATAAAAAAAGAATAATTCTACCTTATTTCTTCAATACTGATAAAGTAAAAAATATGGACTTGAGAAAAAAAATTGAAATTCTATTTCAGGACATCCAATTCAGTATGGTAATAATCTTCATGTAGTTTTCATGAGGTCTAACTGCAAAATGCCTGCTTTCTTCAAATCTCTTACATACATAAACAAAAAATCTTGATGAGATTTAGCAGCCATTCTCTCAGTTCCTGCTTCTGACATTTTGTTGTTCTTCTTGTCAAATGGACATCAGCTAAGCCTTGTCATCTATCCAGCTTTTATCTACCTAAGTAGTTAAGTCATTTTTCACAGCATTTTTATTTGGCCCAGTTCTACCTCAGTTCCATTTTAAGCCTTGGATTACATATATATTTTTTGTACTACAGTTTGCCACAAAGAACCTGTGTTACTTCTAAGATGAGCCATTTTGCAGATCTCCACAGGTTGTTTGGAATAGAATAGGATCTGTTTCATTGCACTTCTCAAATTCCCCTCAATGAGAAACTTGCTTTCCTCTCATACTGCACAAAGTCACTTTCTTAATTAAATTCACAAGAAACAGTCTGCTTGTAGCTCTAAACAGAAGGGCCTTCAGGTTTTGCTTCACAAAATTTTAATATGAAGTTCTGTGTTCCTAATTATAGATCCTCAGCTCCAGAACAGGGCTTTTTTTCCCTGTCCCTGTTACACATTGCTGTAAAGCTCACATAGCGACAGGAGTAGCATTTGCAGCACAGTTGCAGCATGTTTGTAGGTTCTTGTGTCCTTTGCATGTAAATTGTTGTGCATTCAAGAAGTCTAAAGGACCTAAAAGTTAAAGGTCAAACCCTGCTAACACTGGATCATACTACATACACACTTCGAACTGACTGAAACCCAGCATTAGCAAACTTTGCTAAAGAGGGCCATTTCTGTGTTCTCTAAGGCTGGTGTCAGATTTTCCTGGAACAGATTTTAGTACCAGCAATGGAAACACTACGATGTCTAGCATGTAACAAGGAGTTAATAAAACAGAGGGAAAGCAGGATCATGACATAAGCATGCTTGACACACTGTGCACAGTAATAAAATGACAGATATGCTGAAGTGACTAAAAATTAAAAGTATTATTTTAAAAAGAAAGTTAAGACACACACAAATGCTTTACCTGACAATAAAATCGAACTCTGATCCTGCAAGCATTAACACTCCAAGCAGAGTGGACACAGCCCCATCCAGCACTGGTGCAAACATATGTTCCAATGCAAGGACAGCTCTGTGATTCCTGTCTCCTATGGCAGTTAAAAAAGCCTGTAAAACAATGAAAACCATTTCATTAGACAGATACATACAACCTCCAAACCACCTCTCTCATAGCATGCAGTTTTTCACCAGTTAATTAATTACTTCACACTACTGTTTATGAAAGTATCTGTATAGCTGGCTAACCTTCAAGAGAAGGCCTGATTCTGCAGTTACTCCACATAGCTGCTGCCCAGGACACGTGACCAAAGTAAGCACTGATTACAGAGTCAGACCATAGTAATAATTTTGGAAACAATGCCTGCTGGCATCAGTAGGCTTTTGTCTCCAGCCTTGCTTATTTCCATCTGCAAAGAATTAATTTCATGGTGAAAGCACTTCAGGTGTCAAAATTACAGGGCCACTCCTCTCACTTTCATGGGGCCATGGCTTCCATGACTTCAACACTTAGATGTTTTTGCAACTTCTGCTACTTCAAAGCTAGCAGGCCTAGATGTGTAAAATTGCCTCAGGAATAGTGCTGAACATGGTAGTGCCTGAGCAACAATATGACTAGTGAAATTTCTCCCTCCAACTCCTAATGAACAAGCTGTATCAAGAACACTCAGATGCTGTTGTTTACTATGAAGCAGTCTTCTCTATGTATGACTTAATGGTTTAAGAACCTTATTTTCCCCTGATATATAAGGGCTCTCCATTGAATTCTCTACTGTCTATTAAGACATGAGCTCAAGCAGCTATCCTCCTCCTCTTGATCCTGGAATTTAAGTATCTCTTCTCTAGTAGCTTATTTTCACTTATCTGACAAATCTGGGTTGAAAAAAGTCAACACACTGAAAAGTCACTTGGTGGGACAAGCAGATATAAAATCTGTACATGTAGAGTGAGATCTGCAACCTCCATTTCCACCTATTATTTGTTTTTAGCATTGGAATAAAAATGGTCCATGGGAAATGTATGTAGGGTATTTTACATTCTTATATACATAAATGGACAAAGAACACCTCTCAAGGTAAAGGCAGCTGTCAATGAGATGACTCATATGAATAGGAGCTATGGGATCTGATTCACAAATATGTTGGCAAGTTATATAAACATATATGTGTAATATGCATGTATATGTGTACAATAAAAGGATGCATAGTACAACTATTGATTCAGAATTTGCAGAATAAAAAAAAAGAAAGTCATAATTCACAAGCAATAGCAGAGAACTGAGCTGCAAGTGGACTGTGAATCACTTTAAAACAAGTTCAAGTAAGTTCTGTATCAACAGTTACAGCACTGCATATTTTGTTTATGCAACACTGGTTTGTTTATATGCAGGAGGTTCTGAGAGGGTCAGTAGTGCTGCTATTGTCAGAGGGACACTAGGCATTCTTTTATTTAAAGCTCACTATTGAACATTTTAGACTCCTGAGTCAGTATGAAAAAAATGCAATTTTAAGTTTGCTTGGCATTTTACTTTCAGACACAAGTGCATTACTTTTT
>JANHGL010016554.1:42672-71681 GCA_024611195.1 Ceyx melanurus
ACCTTCAGAAAAAAGTCACTTACTTTTTAATACACGTATTATATAATATATATATATTTATTAAGTCCTGGAAATGGGATTCATTTCTTCCCATTTAGAAAAACTAAAGTTTTGTCCATTTTAGTCCAGTCTTCCTTTTTAAAATCTTCAGTTCTAAGAAACTGTCACTACTTTTGACTGTACACCATTAGTTTCTTACACTTCCCGAACTTTCAAGTCCTAGAAAATAGGTTTCTCTCCAAAAGCCTTACTATCTACAGCAGTAGGAGGGAAAAAAAGTATCACTACTTCAGGGAATCACTTGCTCTTCTTTAACATTATCTTACTTATCCTACAATTTTTCTTAAAACTAGTCTTTCCACCACTTTATGTGCCCCCACTCTGCACATCATCTACAGCATATTCCCATTATTTAGCCATCTCCAATGTGCAGATCCTCTCAGCAGTCTACCAGTCCTTCTTTTGAGTCTAAAAGGCTCACTGCATTCCCATACAATATCACCACCACTTTCCAGACCCATCCCTTCATTTCTCTTAGATTTGCTTCAATAGTACTAATGTACTAGAGATTATAGTAGACTATAAACACCTCCTTCCTGAAATTGTATTATATTGACCACTAATCCTTTCCCATTTTTTAATACAGTAAAATTCAAATACATAAGGACAATAATATTCTTAAAGTATTCTGAAATATTGATTACAATAGCCTTATATGAAAATGACTTATGCTGAGTGTGCAAAATATTGGAAAGACCAGCACTGTGACTGTAAAATGTGAACATATTAAAAGAGCCTGCTATTCTTTGTCACCAAATAAAGCGATACTAGGTTTGCATCTCTTGAAAAGCCACAACTGCCCCCTTGCAAATGCACTGTCATTTCTACACATTTTTGCACAGAGGTTAACTAAACTGGATGAGGAGGTGCAGTCTCGATTTGGACACCTTGAAAATGTTGAAAATCTTGATATATAACATACTTCCTCCCCAGCTCCTCCTCACCTACAGACTGCATGTTTGCACCCACTGACAGGTTCTGAAAAGAAGCTGTTCTTTTTTTCAGGTGGAAAAAAATTAATCCAAATGCATTCAAATTTAAGTGATACAGACATATCAAATATCACTCCATGTGTTTGTGAAAATACCCTTTAAAGGATTCTCTTTCACAAGATACAGAATCTGCATGAAAGAGGGAACAAACAGTTATAAAGCACTGAGGCAACAACCGTGAGGCTGCAGACAAGGACCAGGAGAGTCTTGGATTGAAGTAAGGGGAATTAAGAGCTCTTGAAGTAAGGTGAATTAAGAGCTCTGCTTTGCATATTTTCATCACTAAGACAACTGGATATCACAGGTCACATATCCCCCCTTATTTCCTGGGAAACTGACTCAGCAGCTAGGAAGTACCTCACCGAGATCCACTTCACTCTTATCAAGACAAACTGAATGGAATACAAATCTGTTTGTGATCAATTTCCTTCAGGTAATTGTGTCACTGACTTAAGAGACTGAGTAAGGACTTGTGGTCCAAACATTGCCATCCTTTTATTGTAAAATAGTTTGAAAACGCTTCACAGTTTTACGTACCAAAGCAACATGAACAGTGAATTCCACGCCAATGCCAACAGAAGCAATCAGGATCACCACTGGCACTGCACTCAGCTTTATTCCAATTAGACCCATCATGCCAAACAGCTCCACGGTCATCAGAGCCAGCACCACCACCTAGATGATTCCAAACAGCTATTAGTAACTTCTTGTGCTTTAGATAAATTACAATGACAGGTATTTCAAAACACCATGGCGACTAGAAAATGTACTCCCCGGAGCAATTCTATATTCCCACAGACAAGCTGCTTTTCATTGTTCCGTTGTGCTCAAGTGCTCCATGGCAATGACTTACTAAAGACAGTTTAAATTACACTAGTTAACAGACCAACCATCAATTTTATATTGGTTATAATTTATCAGTGATCTGAAAAATATTTTTTTCTCCCTTATTATGTACAACACCCAAACCCTACATTTTCTCTTTTTTTTTTACCTGTTTCTCAGACAATCATTCCACAAAAAGTAACTTTCAACTACCTGCACTGGAATTCTTTTTGTAGAACTGCAAATATAAGTGAGGATGACTTTTGAGTAGGTTTAAAGCCCAGAAGAAAGAAAATGCCATAATCATCTGATGAGTCTCAGGTTACATAGGGGCTCTGAGCTTTTAAGACACTTGGAGGGATTGACACAGACAAAGTGAACAGTTAAATCTGAGGGAAAGCTTTATTTTTCTTTCATCTATCTTGTAAAAAAAAATTGAGGAAAAGGGAGGGGAGGAAATCTGTAGAATCAACTTTAATAGTTGCTAAAGCCAAGGAGGGAAAAAAGATAGACATACTTATAAAAGCAATGGTGGACTCTGAAAATAAATGCCTTTCCAAGGGAAAAAAGTATGCTCTACAATAAATGATTTTATAAGCTAATGAATCAAGAGTAATAACATAAATTACTTGATTAAGTGCTATGAAAAATATTCTAGACTAAACATTTACCTTTTAACATACCTGTCATATAAATGTACATAACAAAAACTAGTAACTGGTTTATGCTTTTCTACTTTTGGCATTTTATAAACCATATGATAGTTTATGGAATTTAAACATAGGAACATCATCATTCAATTTAACTTGAATGTTTACTGAGGGTCTTATGGTGCCTTGCAGAAAGCATGGAGGAGTACTCTCTTCAGTTTATAATTTTATGGCTCTTTCTCCTCGATAGGTCAGTTACACTCTTTCCACACTGTATATGGTACAACGTAAACATTTCAGTTTTTCCAGAAAGACTGCATTCAGAAACCAGTGGGAAAATTTACAGGCACGTTAGTCACAAGCAACTGCCTTGAAAAAGAATCATGTTTGATAAAAGGGGGAAGGAATAAATAATTCAAAATAACTTTAGTATGTAATAAAGCTCTTAATTTTCCTCCATTTTATTTCTCATGTTAGTGTGCATCTGAGGGGGGGCAAAAGTTTGTGTACCTTTCTAAGAAATCTTTAAAGCTGCAAAAAAGGTGGCTATAGGATTAAGGTAATTAAGGTTTGTACCTTTAGCATGAACCCTACCCCCTCAAGTTGAATAAATATATAATGAATGATGCAATATACATACTCCACCAGAGGCCCAGACATAAACAAAACCTTCCCGACTACAGCAAGAGCTATGCTGAAAGGAATTTGACTTCAACAAAGACCCTTATAATAAACTTACAATGATCCCAGCCGTCCAGGGGTTTAGGAGGAAGAGGGCACACACAAGGAACGTGCAAGCCAAAACCACACTAATGGATAAGAGGAGCCAGTGACGCAGCCCAATGTACTGCTCCCAGAACAGGAATGGGTAACCGTTGGGGTAGCTGGCGATGCCCAAGCTGCTGTAGTTACTACAGATGGCTCTCACTTTCTCAATAGCCTCCACAAAGTCAGAAGTTTCACGCAATCCGTTGAGGTAGAAAGGAAACTGAGCGTATTCTATGGGCTCAGCTGCTGGAACTGGGAAAAAGGATAGCAGTGTTAAATGCATGTTTGGAGAGAAGGTGACACACAGAAAGAATGATTAACAAAACACTTGGGTCTTCACAGAAAACTGCTTAAGTGCTGAATTTAAATTTACTTATTTGGAGTAAGTGACATTTTAAAAACTGAAAGCTGAAGTGTTAGAGAAGATTACTGTATTTTATCATGCAGTACAGTGGGATGAACACGGTCTATCAAGTCTCCAAACAATTCTATGTAATTTAACAGTTGCGTTTCAATATGTGTATTTAATCCTTATCAGTGTTATTGTAGTTTTTTTCCTGGTCAAAACATGCCTAATTGAACTATGAAGATCACATAATCTTAAACATTTTGCCCAAATGCTCTTCTTTTATGCAAGTGCAGTTCCTTTGACACCAAAGGTCATTTTCCTGCAATTGAGGTCCACTGACACAAAACTACAGAAAAATTATGTTCAATCAGGGTGGCGGGTTTTTAAGATTTTGAGCAAATATTATGAAAGTCAAATTCAGAAATCCATGTTCTGTTACTGATACAAATTACTGGGGAAAAAAAACTCATACAGAAGTAAATACTGTGGAAATATATCACTTGTCATCCTTTAATGATTTGACAAACGAACACCCTCCATACTTGATTTTTATCATAATGCTAAGTCTACTGTAGGACAACTAAAAAAAACTTCCACACAAGCAGTTTGTTACTGGTGTTTGTGTGTTCCAGACCCTGCAGGGTCATTCAGTTGACTTGCAAAACATGATTTGCCCTATTATAATTTCAACTATAAATTTTCATTAAGACAAGACTTGGCTGACTGCCACAAAGCTCTAGGGTTCAATACACTGAAGCACAGTTAGCTGGTCACCCAATAACATTTCCAAGTGCACTGGTCCTCCCCTATATGACCTCTCCTCTTCTCCACTGTTGTCCAACCAGCAATCCTCTCATTACAGCAAAGCAATGCAAACTGGCACGGGTGCTCAGGAAAATAGTGAATGGCACGGAACAGGACTGCTCCTCTATCTAAGCAGCTTTTGTACCATATCGGTGCTGGTAGCTTAGTGTATGAGCTAATGAAAGAAATCCCATAGGTATTATGACTTGAGGATAAACACAATACAGTCTCAAGTGATGAAATTTCACAGTGACATAGGCAGGAATGTCTGGCAATCTCCAAGTTTCTCTTGCAGACAGAACTATCAGGTGACATGAAAAAGCAATGCTTACTCTAAGTTTTTAGAGTGTTTTAGAACTGTTATAGAAGTCTTTTTTCACATGGTAACACCCTGCAGTGGTGCCATGTTTGCAATGGTCCATATGTCTCCTCTGACTATTGACTAATACCATCTATTGTCCTCTTTACACTCCTGATCCTTTGCAGCATTAGCCAACTACAGATTAACTGGTTCTTGAAGGAAAGGCTGGGGGTACTTCTATAAACCCTTAAGGCATTAAGATGAAATGCTACTTACTTCTCAGCCTTGTTTCTGGCATATAGTCTGCTTTGTCGTGGACCCACTCTGGGCGGTGAGGCCGGATATTGGCTTGTGAGGCAGCATAGGCCACAGGGTCATTGCTAACCCAGGCTGTCAGGTAGATGTAGAAAGCATTTGGGTTGATGATTCCATCTGCATCCACCAGACGCTGTTTAGTCAACTGCAAAATGGAAGAAATTAGATGCCTTTCAGAGTGAGTTTTGCTTTCAGGGCTCTTGCTGTAAAACTTTCACAAACGGCCTGGAGATGCAACACACATACAGGAGGGGAAAAGCAAGAATATGAATCTTCATGTGAAGTATCATAGCAGTAAACTATTGTTTGATAATGAAGAAAAATGTAAAAACTATAGTGACAGTAGAATGTGGTTATTTATAAATTAGTACTCATATAATATTTACAATAACCACTAAATCAGCAGATGGTTCCAGAATGACTGAACCAATTAAATCCAAATTCTGAAAGCCTGCAGCCAAGACTCAAAAACAACCAAGCTGGAGAAACATATTTAAAGACAGGGAAAGAAAACCTGGCAAGAGTCCCTATACACGTCTGTGTGCAGTTAACCTCTGTTGTTAACACTGAAGGAAATGCCACCCAGTAAATGGAGGAGAGCTATAAAAATAAAACAACATCTGTATAAATTTTGCTAACACTTGCCTTCTATGACCTATGTATTCAGAAAATGCCCAGCGTCAAGAAAGCAGACGAGTGCTCTGTGTTATTTGGGTCACTGTGGGCAAATGCATCTGTGGGATAAACAGCAGTGGTACATTTCTAGGGCTCTGTAGCCAAATCCTGCACAGCTAGAGCTCTGACAGAGGACTCTGTGGGTGAAAAGTATTACTGGGGTTTTTTGTTTTGTTTATTTAAAATTCTGGCTCGGCTCCAGTTTCAGGTCTTTTTAATGAAATGAAAAACAACAGTGACAGCAGTTAAAAAAAAAAAAAAAAGCTGGATTCCAAGGATCTGGATTCAATTAGTCCACAGGATATGCAACAACTGTATGTCTTCAAGCTGTCTCTGGAACTGCACAGTACAGCGCTCAGCCCCTGTGGGTGCACTGCACTTTTCTCCCTCCCAGGCACAGGAAATTATATCAGCAGCTGCAGTCCAATCGCATTTGTTCCACAGAGTACCTGGTACACTCTGCTAAACAAAATCTCACTGAAGGTTTACTCTTCAGCTCCCTTTCTCTGCTTAATTCATAGCTGAAGCTTCATTCAGACTCGACAGTATGTTGCATGTTGCTATACAGCAGTGTTTTACACACCATAGTAACTTTGAACAATGTACTCTGTAAATCTGTCAACTGCAATGCCAGGAAAAAAAAAGAAAGACAATAAGCAGATCTGCCAAGCAGCTCATTTGAAGGACTATTTTTTTTCTGCCTGAAAGCACAGTAAGTCAATGATGACTCTAGGAAAGGAGGCTAGGTTATTGTAGAATTTCTGCCTAGAGGTCTGAGATCTAATTTTAGCATAAGGAGTCAAACCTAATGAGTTTCCATCTACCAATGGGTACAGCAAATGCAGTCATACTCTGTGATAACCTTGCAAAAGAACCTGACATATTTTATGTACACAGCTCAAATAAATGCCATTCTTAATTCTACAACAGTATAGCTGTGGTTAGTGATGATGGTACAAGCATGTCATTTCAGTCCCCTCTCACTATTATTCATTAAAATATGTTAATGAATGTTATTTTTTGTATTAATTGGTAGGAATTAACCAAGGAATTGCAAATGCTAGATTCAAAAGCACAACAGAAATCTGAGCAAAGGTCAACCCTCTAAGGCAATCTGATTGAAATCAGGAGCAATGCCACACAGGGCAACAAGGCTTATGTTGCGTCTATCTGGCAAAGAACCATTCTCCATCTACCTATGGACGCAGCAAAGCATTTTTTCGTAACAATTTCAGTGGAAACTGAGTGTGTCTGATACAGGAGCAGCACCAAACACAAACCAACCAGTAATAATCAAGAACAGGCATTCCCAATGTTGCTTTGAACACACTGCAACACAGGCCAGACTGGAACTAACAAGTGGCTTCTGGAAAGTCAGTGAGGCCATGCAGTAAGGCCTCATGCATTTGATTCATCAAGATGGAAAAAGAGACTATGACATGCTCTTTGCATCTCCCTCCTGCTCCTGATGACTTGTGTATGCCTGTATAAACCAGTACAGACTCTGATACAGTACCTGGCTGATGTCAATAGGCTTTGCTCGGTTGCCTGTTTGTACCAAGAGTTTGTAAGCCAAAACAGCATCATCTGATCCATTTTTATAATTGTTGTAAGTGATCTTCCCAGTTTCCCAGTCACTGTCAAATGCATCCTGAAGTCCTGAGGAGTTAACGAAGGCAAGAGAAAGACAGAACAAGGAGGTAAGCAATCACACTTAGAAACAAATTTCAGTAGAAAGACATAAAAATTACTCTTTCATAGCTGTGTCAGGAAGAAAATTTTCCACCTGCTGCCTCCTAAATTTGGGGATCCTCATTTATTTATTATAAGCATGTTGGAGGGCACAAGTAGCAGTTGTGTGTCCAGTAATTTGCCCAAAGAAAGGCAGGGGAATCAACAAAGTGCATAGAAGAAACCTCAAGAGTCTTCATAATGTGCAGACCAGAAAAGCTGAGATAGCAAGCAGCAGAGATCATGTGTACTGGTGTAAACCCTCAGGGCAAAGAGATGTTCAATAGGATTAGGTCCTCTGGTCCCAAATCCTTCTCAGAGCCTTTGACAGCAACCTAGTGGTCTGCTTGGAAAAGCATATGTGGAAGAGCTAACCTTGTCTAGAATAAGAAATGTTTTTTCTTGTGATTCTCAACTCCAAAATCATTATACTCAAAACTCTATAAGCATACTTCCATTTATCACCTCTTTCATACATACTCACTCGCCTCAAAATAGTACTTAAGTCTTGCCCTGACCTGTATGGTGCCAAAACAGAAAAGGGCTCAGTTCAGCCTTGATTCAACATCACCACCTACCATAGCCAGAGGAGGCACTTAGTCTGTTATCTGGAACAGGGAAACACTCTCCATACAGCCCTCTGCCTCTCCAAAACCCTGGCCAAGTACACTGAGCCATACAGGAGGACACACACCACTCTCATTAACTGTTTTGGGCTACTGCAGAGCACTGAGGCAAGAGCCTCTACAATATAACGAGAAATTCCACTACAAGGGGAAAAAAAACCACACTCAAACTTTCAACTTCAAACAGCAACTCAGCTGCTCCTTGAGCACAGCGTGAGTGAACACGATTTTGTCAATTTGTTCCATCTGTTCAACTTGTGCAGCTAATACAAGTCGTGAGATCTGCTGCCAGCACATGTAAAGATCACAGCCAACACCTATTCACTCTCAACTGTTATTTTCCTCCTTGCCACCCTTCAAGGGGGAGGGAATACCTCACTGCACAAATTTGGATCAGATTTAGTACAGGAAGCCGCAGCCCAGTACAAGGAGGCTCTGTGCAAGCAGATGACAAACCACATGTCCAGGGAAGGAAAAGGCCAGGGGAGTGGTGGTGGAGGAAATCGCCGACCCACCTGACAGCTGAGGAGCTGTAATGAAAATCACCATGACAGATGGGACAGGTGAGCAGTACTGTAGCTGTACAGCTAGAAGAGCGCTGCAAGAGAGAATACACCTGGCCAACACTGCTTCCCAGGCGGACTACCCACTCCTATTTACAACCTCATCCCGTCTCCCCTGGAAAACCGCCTCCCATGTTGTCCTGACACATCGTACCCACTTGTGAGGCCAAAAGGCTGAGAATCAAGCAACAAGAGAAGTCTGCCACACCTCTGCACGAAGCCCAGGAGGAGGACAACTTTCCATCAGGGTTTCTTGCATCACAAAGGACTTCAAGGGCCCCTTTTAAAAAAGCATTGTTTGCTGGTGCCCTCAGAGAGGGAAAAGCATTGTTTAGGACACACAAAAACACCAATCCATCTCTCCTGTGCAAAGTTTAACTCCCTGTCAGTCTCCCAGAAAGTGGCCAATTGACAGCACTTGGGCTTATCATGCACAAGATTGCTCTGGAGGCTCAAGAGAAGGCTGCCCAGAAA
Source organism: Ceyx melanurus (assembly GCA_024611195.1). Classification (NCBI taxonomy): domain Eukaryota; kingdom Metazoa; phylum Chordata; class Aves; order Coraciiformes; family Alcedinidae; genus Ceyx; species Ceyx melanurus. The sequence continues at coordinate 51,806 of JANHGL010016554.1, forward strand.
GCACATGGGCAAGAAGGAACCACCAAAACCGAGCTTAACTTGCAGTAAAAATGGCTCCCTTCAGCACAAGGAACACCACAATTGCTGTAATAGACAGCATGTGAGGACAGAGCTTCCAGTCTAATATCCAGCCCCTGTCAGGGGCCTCCACAGACACACAGTAACTTATCCATTGGCACGTGACATTACCAATTTATGGTTGAAAGGTATGTCAAAAAAGAGCGTGTACATTTAAAATTACTGCAGAGGGTAAAAACCCAGATCTTTCTTGCTTCTGCCCCCTTTCCCTGTTCTCATGATTCTGGTCATCCCTCAAACCCTGCTCCATTTTATATCTTCATTCATATCTTTATTCCTCAGATGGCTTAACCACTTTACGCTCTGTTTCCTTTTATTATCAACCTTGATGAAACTGGAAGTCTGTGGAAAGAATACCAAGAAAGCACTATCAGTTGTACTTAATTTATGAATACTTTCAAAATTTCAGTAACTAAAATTTCCTGTAACACTTTGAAATTAATAGAAGACTTGCTATTTTCAAAGCAAACAGAACTTCTGTTATAAACAATTCTTACCAATGATTTTAAAAGACCCTTAATCTTTTATAAATGGGATTGATGAAGTGTTTCTGGTCAGAAAGATAAAAGCAACTTGTTGACTGACCTCTTCCTGCAGAAGTCATAAAAATTAAGGGAATTTAAAAATTATTAAGATACGAGATGTTCTTTGTATCAGCAGTAACTTCTGCATAATGCTTCAGAAGAAAGTGAAATCTTCCAAAATTATGGGGGATGCAGGAACTGGGGTGAGGAAAGAATTCCTACTGACTCATGTGAACAGCTGGCACCATGAAATACCAGATAAGATTACTCTTTGCAAAAACAAGCCTAATTACAAGCCATCAGGGAATTCAAGCTATCTCACATTCAGTCACAAAAATATTACTAAACGTTTCCAGTTTAAATGAGCCATTAGTATTAAGTCTTCTTCTGTTGCATTTTCAATAATAGAAAATATGCTAACAAGGTTTGATACCAAAAAGCAAAATGCAAGGGCACCTCTGAAATGAGAAGTGCATTAGGCTTAAGGCACTCCACTGCTAATGGACAGCTGAGCTCAAGGATGTTTTCTTGACAAAAAAAATGCTTTTGTTCACATGCTGTTTCTTCCCTCTTTCTGCTAGGCAAATGTGTGTGGTCAGGCAGCCATCTTAGGGCATACAGCACTGAATTCCCAGTCAATTCACCAGGAAATTAGCCAAGAAGTTCAAAGTTGTCCCTACTTTGATTATCCTGTTCCTATAGAGCATGTGAAAATGCACCAGTAGACCTGTTGCCACTTCACAGTGGATCCTCCCTGGATCCAGCCTAAAACTACCTTGTTCGTAAATTCTGTTTTCACCTTCCCTCCCCTTCACTCCCTCAGCATCAGTCCCAGTTAGTTAACTATCAGGTATGATTCTATTACTGTCTGCACCTTGAGATAATTCCCTAACTGTGACAAGTGTGACTGTATTTACACTAACAGGTTAGCTAGCTCCCCCCTGTCACCCACAGTGCCCTGTACCATTTTAAAGCTTCCTTCTATTGATACATGTCAATATACTTCCTTTAAATATACTTCCTCAATATATATATTCCTCAGTATACTTGCTTTATGAATGCAGTACTGCATTCTGCAAAAGCATCCCTGCGTCTTCACAAAGCAGCTGGTTTAACTGTGCCCTCCCTGGGGAAGGTAGGGACAAGGGCTAAGGACACAGACCTAAACACTAATTAGTAATCACAGTGATCTGGGTACACAACAGACTAAGCAAAGCACCTTCTATCACAAGGCTAGCACACCTGCTTGAACCACCACTTCCCGAGGTACCCGTGACTGCTCCAGTGTAACACTGTAGCTCCACACACCCTGTCAGCATACCCAGCGTACCAACTCCTCTAGTGGAAAGAAACACAAGGAAAGATGACAAGGAAGAAGGACAGAAAGGACAGTGTGGGCTGGAAAGGGAAATGTAACTATGGGCCATATGACCAGAATAGGAACACCCCTGAAAGAAGACAAAACACCCTGAAAGGGCATCAAGAACAGTCCTTAGCATAAGGAAGTGACTATGAAGTAGACAGGGAGGCATCCAAAATTGAAAGAGGTTTGGGAAAGTATGTGGTGGGCTTGAGGAAGGTGCAGTGGTAGTGCAAGCACACCTGGGAGAAACACCTAGTGTGCTAGCCTCCAGCGTTTCACTCAGAGAAGCCAGCAAGAGAGATCCAAGGACACCTCTTTCTGACTTTACTGTGGGCAGGCTGTGCTGAAGTTCAGTGCTAGTAGGTGAAGATCCTAAACACAGTGTCAGATTTCCACCTCCCTTACAAGTTGCAGGGGGAGGGTGTGAAGATGCAAGGGAACACAACAGACATATTTTTTCCTATTGTTTTGGAACAACAACAAAAAAGTACCCACTAAACAAAGAAAATAAGTAGCAAAGGTACAAGAGAATTTGGAAACGCCTTTAGAAGTATGCTTGCTGAGAAATCTAGAAAGTATAGTAGTATTCCAATCCACCAAAGCATCTAAGCTATGTAGAACTTTCTTCCTGCCAATAATACCTTCCTTTATAGCTCAATGTGCTTATGTAAGCAAAATATTTTAAGTAAAGCTTCCAGTAAGTAGACTGTAATGAATGGATCCAATATATTTAAAAAACATTAAAGAAACCAAAGCTAACAGTTGTAATACTTCTTCACATGGTTTATCAGTGCATTAAATACACAGGAAACTTGATCATTTTATTTAGTTTTATCACTTTAACACATTTCCTAATATTGCTGAATATGTTTTCAGAAGGAATAAAATACCCCCAAACACTGGCAGTTACTTACATGTTCTCTAAGGCTGCATTGGTCATCTGTAAACGGTTAAGAGTAAAATTTACAGTCTCACTAGGACAACACAATATATAGGCAAAATCTTCCTGGGGATTCTCCCAACAGAAAGACACAGGTAGGACAGAACTACTCCATTTGCCATTAAATTTGCTGAGATGTAAACAGTGTGGTATCTTTTAGATACAGTATTGTTACTTTTCTCAGTGTGTGTAACTATAGTATCTTCACTATGCTGACTGCAATGTAATTATCATTACAGTAACCTGAAGGCCATGCCTTTTCTTGTCTTCCCCCACCCCACAACAATTTAGAATAGAAAAGGCAGCACCATACAAAGAGTGAAGATACTTGACTGGAAATCTAGAATGTTCAGTAAATTCCCAATCCAATAAAATGCAGAAACCACAACAAATTTTCTTTATGCCAGCAGTTCCACTTGAAGCCAACAGGATCTCTCCTGTGCTGAAAGTTAAGCATGTGCCAAAATACATTGCCCAGCGGGGCCTTTTAATTTACTGTCCTCAAAACACTCAGCAAACGTTTATTTTCCCAAGAGAGTGGGCCATGTTTGGCAATTAATTATAAAGCAGAAATCCTCATTAGCTGTTTAGAAATAAATGGCGTGAGGCAGCCTCTCATGGATATAGCATCTTAAAGCTTCAGAACTGTCTTACTGGGGAATAAACTTGGCCAGAAAGAATTTAAGTGGCCTGTTGGAGAAAGAGTCAATGTGCCCAGGTAGCTCAGTGCCCAGGCATTCTCCCTCCGGCTCACAGTCTTGAACCCCATGACTGTTTTCAGAGAGGGAAGCATTACTAGTGAGAACAAGTGCTACTACTGCAGAATTCAGCAAGTATATGCAACTTGCTCTTACCTTGCAGCCAGTCTCGAAAGTAGTGCAACCACATTTTGGGAAGCTGCCTATCCTCTTCCAACAAAACATATGTCACATTGCTGAAACTTCTGTGAAGTTCATAAAGTAAGTGCTGGACATTTGGATAGTCTGCTTTCTGTGTCACTATATACATGTTGTAGAATGAAAAGTACTTGAACTGTGCGGCAATAAAGTCGTATTCCCGTGTTTCCCGTGGTACAATGTCTGTGAGATCAAGTCCATCTCTCACCCGGGTAGTTCCATAAAGGCTGAGCCCAAGTAAACCCAGAAAAAGAAAAATAACCACAATCTGCAACAGAAAATGGAAGTATGTTTTAGGTTTCTAAAGAAACTAACAATTCATAATGACATACTACAAAGCCAAGTTCAAAATTAACATTCATCAGTCTGCTTCAAAGCTTTTATTTTTTTAATACACATACACATTAAAAGGCTTAGCTAATGTGCTTTATTGAAGGGGCTTTGTATCACTAATGCAAAATGTATATCAAAAACAAGTTTGAAAGTGGCTTTACTTCCACTATTCACAAGCTTATGTTACTCAAAATCAACAAAGCCCTTACTCATATTTTAAAAGTATGTCTCTATAGTGCTTGCAAGACAAAACTTATGAAGTATGAATTTAACTGTAAAATTTCTAAGAATTATTATTTCAAAATGATTCCATTTATTCCTTATATTTAACACCACTGACAGGGCAATTTCATTACTAAATGAAGAAGAAGACTATTTCTGAAAAACAGGAAAATAGCTTCCCTTACCTTAGCTTTTGGTTTTAGAAGGAATGGAGCATAATACTTTTCTGCAAAAGATGAGAGTGTCCACTTCGTACAGGGTGGCTCCAGGCAATGCATACTGGAGTCTGAGAATTGGGAAAGCAAATCCCTCGTCGAGCTTGTGCTTTCTGGGCTCTGGCAGCTGAGACTGTCTTGAGTCACTGTCACTGGCTGCACAGATATTTCCGAGCGGGGCTCTGCTGTGGTGTAGTACACCTGCGTGTGGGGATCGTACTCTGTGCGCAGCTGCACCGTAGACTGCATCGTGATCTGAGTTTCATGTGCAAAACTGTGACTGCTGTATGGGGGTGGAGGACTGTAGCAAGTACTGTCATTTTCTGCATATGCTTGAGGCTCAATCTGAATCACTCTAGTGACACATGGACTGCAAAAGAGGATAAAAACATCTGTCTGCATTTAAATAGATCTTTTTGTTAATCTAACTAGACAGGATAATCTGCTTCCATCTGAATCTTCTACTATTAGATGGGCTATATTAATGAAATGTAATGCTTTGATGTGAATTTTATTCAGCACCTTTATGACACATTTCTCAGACATGGTTTGAAGTGCAGACCTTTGAGAATATGTGCACATTTCTTGTGCTCAAGAAAGAAGGAACCAGCATTTGACTGAAGACATTGACATCTACCCACACCACTTCATTAATTACACATGCTAATCAGCTCAATACCCAGGCAGTTGTGCATAGTCTGAATGCACAATATGTGTGTGAGTTTGCATCTACGTGCCCATGCTGCGAATTAAGCTATTTAGATCAATATGTAAACACACGACATACCAAATTCTTCTGTTTATGACTATTAAAGTAACTGTTAAATAATATTTGGGCCTTCCAAATAACATCTCACAACTTTTGGAAGGCAGTCTGAAATCACTTGCTACACACTGACTGAATGTTTTAAAAATTAAGTAAATATACAGAAGGATTAATTTCTAGGAAGGATAGGCAGAATAAAGAGATAAAATTACAGAAGTAATTGAAGCATTCCCTTTATTTTCATCTATGCAAGACCCTAACAGGTACCTATAAAATAAGTATCACAAGACAACCTCTTCCTGTACATGAGAAATTAAAAATTTATGAAAGAAAAACTGTATCATACATTTTTTCACCAAGTGGACAAATCCTACAATAAGAGGAATTCAGAATGTTGCCTACCTAAACAAAGCAAACTCTCATTAACTGCATTTCTTCATATGTAAATGGGATCAAGTCCCAGTAAACACTTGGTGCAACTTTAGATGAGGGAATAAATGGAAGGTCTGATTGCCTTGTATTGCTGAGAATCAAGGCTCCAGAACAAGCACATCAGGCTATCCACTGAAACTATAACTGAATCAGAAACAAAACCTAGGAATTCTGGTTTGTTTTCAACTCCCTGTTCTAACCTCTCCCTCAAGAACAAATTAGGAAAATGCTTTCTCTCTTTGACATTAAAATGTCAAACTACGTTAGCTCCTACGTGGGTGTAAAAGACTAAGATGACACAAGATGGATACTCCACATCCTGGTTATGACAGTAAGAGTAAATGTGTAGAAATGTAACTGATCCTCTTCACTGCAGGCAAAAGCAAAAAAAAAAAACCAGTAAGAGTACATGTGTAGAAATGTAACTGATCCTCTTCACTGCAGGCAAAAACCATGCTCAATTCCTAAACAGTGGCTCTGCTTGGTGACAGTAGACTCCTAGCCTCATTCTATGCTCAGAGATAGTTGTGTATCGGGTAGGTTTTACCATTCTGAATTACTACTTTAGCCATAACAGAAACTTCATAATGTGTTATCCTGTAATGGTGCTGCTCATTCTGAATTCCTCATAGACCTATGAAAAACTCCGCTAAGGGGAAGTAATTTTACAGTTTAAGCATTGTGTTTATATATTTAATTAAAGACATAAAAAGCACGAAAAATATCCTAATTGCAAATAAGCTTCTCAGTAGCCTCAGTTATGCACAGTCTTCCAATGTTACACAATACTAGCTCTGGATATCTTGAAGTAGCTCATAATATTCTAAAAATACATGAAGATATTCTTAAAGCATGGATCTCTTACCTGCTTTCAACAAGTTTTCCTCCAACAGTCAAAAGGAATGAAGGAAAGAGTGTGTGAGAGATTCAACTCTTCCCCTCAGCCAGGTGAAACCCAAGGTAGCAAATGTAAATCAGTCACTAGCAACAAAATCATACCACCACACTGATCCCACTGCAAAGAAGAACTCTGACTCCCGGCAAGGAATGTAGGTAGCACTGATTGGTGACCACAAAAAGGATGCACCTCATACATCAATCTATTAACATTCTCACCTTGTAAAACAGCAGAATATGTCTAGTCTCCTGTCTTCCCGACGATAAAGGTCCATGCTCAGGATAGCAGGAAAAATCAGCAGAACCATAGCAAAGTTGAACACCACCACAACCGCTGCCTAGAGATCAATCATAGGACAAGCCATGTTGTTATTAAGCTTCAAATAAAGCATCAGCTTTACAAAGCATAAAACTTCCTTTAAATTCTCATCCGTTTGCCTGTTTATCATGTCAACAGTTCAGATGCTTTCAAGCTTTTCCCTGAGGAAACTGGGAGATATACTTTTACATTCTCATTTCATTAGAGTAGGCCTATTGTGCTTAAAATTAATTTTGATAAATTTAATATTATCTTAATACATCTGTGCCTGGAAATGTGGTGATGGTTTTTTAAGTGAAAAAACAGAATCAATAAATCATACTTTTGCAGAGACTCTGCCACATTTAGAATCACACAATAAAAAAAGATGGAAGTGAAAGCAAACATGGAACTAGACCCGAAGTTCTTACATTTAAGTTATATGAGGTAATTAAGCATCACAGTTAACATTAAAACACATTATAAGATCAGAAATTAAATAAAGGTTTATGTAAATTTTAATGAAACTGTTCTATTTATTAAAATATTATGCACCTGATACACCTAAAAGTCTAATCAAAAAAGCAACATTTTGAGTTTATCAGGGACTGCTTTTAAAGCAGAACCAAAATTAATCCAACATCCCACAGTAAATCTACATACTAATATGCTTGTGTTTAACAGAACTTGATTAATGAGCCAGCCTAACAAAATGAGCCTTAAATTGGAACAAGAATGTGTCTTAAATTGGAACAAGAACACATCTTAAATTGGAACAAGAGTACTTCGTTTAATCTGTAAAGTGAACATTACGTAATGAAAAAAACCAACCTCCCCGCCCACTCCCTTTCAAACTGTACTTCAAACCCTTTCCCACACAGAGATTCCCAGAGAATCTCCATAAACATATGTGGCACACTGTCTATCATTATTATTAAGAGCATTTACTTGCAATCCAGAATTGTTAGGAGCATGGCCATGACAAAGGAAAAGCCTGGGCAGAGACGGGACTCAAAGAGTTATAAGGGACACTGGGAATAAAAAATGGTTGCACCATCAACAGGTGAAAAACCCCTTGAAATCCCTTTGTGTTACCCATTAGATAAACAGTGGCTGTCTCAATAGCAGTCTGGTTTCATGTGAAGGAAATCATACAGATTATCAAATGTCTCCACCTGTGACTTCTGAAATAATGACTGCTTGGGTTACAACAGTCATCAAAAAACTGAAGTCGGGCTGCAGAAATGAAGTAATTTACCTGATGTAAGTGGTCCCTCCTTTTTCCAAAATAAACAAATGGATGTCTTTGATGTTGAAAAATCAGGCCTTAAAACTGGCAGAACAATAGTTGTGATATCCAAAATGCATGTTTTCAAATTTCTTTACTTACATGTCAAATCAATAATTAAAATTGCCTAAATAATACAGGTTTTTATTTTTTGTGTCTCTATCTGTGAAAATCAATTTATTAGCAGACCAAATTATTTTAAATGTTTTGAAGCTGTCAAAATAATAATAAAAAAAACCAACCTAGATACTGTTTTTACTTTTCTGAGAATGACAGCTAGGTATATGTATCTTCTAGCAATTTCAAACATAAATCTATCCTATACAAAAGTGAGTTTTATGTCTCTTTCTCTTTTGCTGTCTCCAGCCTGCTTGAAGTAAGATTTTGGTACTGCTGGTTGTCTGCACACATAACTACTAAAGCAGAATTTACCTAGTACTTAAAAGCCAAATTAGTATTTAGCCATCTTTGACAGAAAAGATCCAATGACTATGTCATGATTTATAAATATCCACACAGAAAGGTATGTAAGGTCATAGCCAAGACTTTAAAATTAAGTTATTTCCTTTTGATCCTCTCTAGAATTAATTGAATCTGTCAGAAAAACAAATGGCTGCTGTTTCAAGCAAGGTGTTTGTTGGACCTGGTTCATACAACTGCTTGCTTTATTACTGCCAAACCAGAGGAGGTTGAATCACCCATATAACATGAATAATTAGTTGTGTCTAACCAAGATCTATCAAGGATCAGCTAAGATTTATTGAGATTTGGAAAAAAACAGCTGAGGCTTGACTCAATAATTCTTACTCCTCCCAGCATGGCTGAAAAACTAAGAGAAGTCCCCTGCTCTTGCTCCATGAACTGCAAATACTTCATGTCTTATCAGTTCCCTTTGTAGACCTCAACACCTTTGAAACTTGCATACTGACAGACCTGAAAACTAATACTTAAGTGTATGGTAGAGATGTCATTGAAGTTAGTTACATTCCTATTTGATTATTTTAAGAAGCATCAAAACTAATCAAACTCAACACAGTAAATCTGCCTGTTAACAGAGCAGCTCTTTTTAGAGCAAATAGATTTTGCATTGTGCCATCCCAGCAAGGAGTATGATGAAGCATACTCTGTCAGCCCTGCAAGTAAAATATTTTTAAACAATTATTTCTATTCTGATATGTACTTAACTAGATTCCTAGAGATAACACACTTCTTACATATTGCACAGTCTTTCTCTCATCCACCTCCCTAGCATTTCAAGGGTGTAACAGTTTTCAGCTTTCACAATTAAGTAGAGAAATATTGTTCTCGTATCAATTCTCATTTGTTGTCCCATCATAAACACCCTGTGACATGATAAGGAAAGGAAGGAAGAACCATTGAGGAGTGACTCAATCTCTGACTTCCCCTCCCAGTACCATTTAGACATCTGACGGCTGGGAATAGGAACATGTGAGAAACGTCATCATGGCAATACCCACAGACTGGAACAAATACACCGATTGAAAAAGCACCGAAAAACCCTGTTGTAGCGGAGCTTCCAGAGTACAGGCCATCTGTTAGCACCCAAGATGAGAGCGTGCTTAGGATTTTTTTGGGACTGGGCATTTTCTCTTCAGAGATTAATGGTCAAATGGGAGAAGAAAGGTCCTCAGACCTTTTCAACAGGTCAGCAAAGGTAAGATTAGTTCTATAAGGAAAAAATAGAGCATACTCAAGGATATAAAATTAAAGCATTCAGTGAAATGAGATCAGAGAGTAGTAAAAAAATTCCATTAATGAGAAGAAAAAAAAAAAAGTTGCCTACTTCCTGTGTAATATGCTCCACTTTTTGCATCTTTTCATAATGCACAGCCTAAAAATATTGCTGCTGCAACTGTTAACACAGACAGAAGAATGGCAGTCTGTGCTGGAGGCAGCAAGAGAGACGCAAGCCAGGCTGGTAGGCTGGGGCCCCACTGAAGGCATGTGCTGCTATGTGCCATTCCTGGCAGCCCACCCAAGGAGAACGGGTGTGCTGCATAGCCAGAGGTGATGAACAGACGAGGAGGTCTGTCAGGGAAACTTCCACCCTCCTGCTGCCTATCTGCAACTCCCTCCTGACAGCGCACAGACTCAGATCCCTTCCGTGTCCCCAGCTTTTCTCTTAAGCTTTACTTTTGCTTGTTAAATTCTTGTGTCAGGAGAAGAAAAAGGTAAACCATGTGGGTAGAAGGAGGACAAACCACTTCAGCAGAGTTAAGATAATTGAATGAGCTTCAAAACCTAACGTTCTCTCTCTCCACAAACCCACCGCCACCACCTGGTAATGCACTTTTACATTTAGGAAAAAAAACTGTCATTCTTTCAGTGAGGGAAAAAGTTACTGCTAAGACTTTTTGGGAAAAGTTCCACCCGTGCTCATTAGTGAATCCACACCACTCCTCTGCTGCTAAGGGGAGGAAGTTTCTGGTGTAAGCAAGATGAGTTAGATTAATTTTTGTGAAGCTGTACTTTCTCTTTCCTGGGAAGAATTTACTCTGTAAGAAGTGTCCAAATAATCTGCCTGTGGAAAGAATTCAGCCCAAGGGTAGTTACACTCTGTCTTGCCTTCCTTCAAAACTAAGGGCTATGTTTAAGACATTCCTACTGCAATCTTCAAAAACTCTGTGGATTTTTTTCTGATAACCTCCTCCCTTGACATAATTTTAAGGAATCAAACACATTTGAAAGCTCAGGACCTACTCCTTCAAAGTCCTAAGCATTCTTACAGATAATTTTGTGACTATCTGGGACATATTCAACATCACAAAGCCCTGAAACTGCTTAAAGAAGGGGCTGGTAAGATCAAAAAAAAAAAAAAAAGAAAAAAAGCACCAAACACTGAAAAAGCTAAAACAGTCCCTATTGGCACAACAGAATTAATTTTTAAAATCTCACTTTCAAAAGGGTTCATTTCTATTTTTTTTTAGAACTCATCAAGAGCTAACCCCAGGAAACTAAGGCAGCATCAGAATTGCAGTGTTTGAGCTCCATCAAGTAAATTAACAACTCTAAGATATCAATGAACTGCTTTAGCTGGCAGAACAGAACAGAAGCTGAGAAAAAAACAACAACAAAAAAACACAGATATGCAAAATGTGAGTTTCCAGCTAGAAGTTGCGCTTGCAGAGCAAGAAACCATTGATTCTCCCTCAGCAGCTGGATTATTTTACAGATACTGGGCCTCAAAAGTTATGGAAACTTTGACAGTTATCTTGCAATGTCTTAAGAAAAGTGAATGAAGAGCAAAACAAGGTCAAGAGCAATCCTTTTTTTAAGCCATCTGTTTAAAATTCACTATCAAGATGAGAAGGCAGCAGCATCTGTGAAACGTAAATACAGTATTTCATTGCTTTCGAAGTCTTGCTAGGAAGCTATCAAAGACAGCATGGACTTCTTGTTTAAACAAACCTGAGCAAGAGGGAGAGGGAGGAAGAAGACTGTAAATAAAGAAGTCCATATATAAATACAGACCACCCACTGAAATTTGCCATGGTTATCTGATTCTGAATACTGTGATTAATGTATCACCTGATTTTGATTTTACCTGGTGAAGCTATACAAACCAAGTAATAGATGTTCCTTTCCAACAACAAAGGATGTTATTTTAGTGATTCCTAACTTATATATACATATAAGTTATATATACAGCACCAATAAATCCTCGTTACAGTCTCCAGCTGCCCTTTTTTTGCACATTTTTCCATCTCCTATATACATAAGGGTTACTATGTGCAAGCAAAGACAAATTACAGATGCATATGAGAAAAGATTGAGCAACTCAAACATTTATTTCTGGACACCCAAACATTCCTACTCATAAATTCCATATTAATCACTGCCTTAAAAAGGATTTTGATTGTGATGTTTTTATTCTGAATAATATCAACATGTTCACACATGAATATGTTGAAATCCCAGTGGAAACTTTTTGTTTGTCATTTTGCTATGCAGACTTCATTTTCTGAACTTTCAATGACTCAGTCTACAGCGTGGCAGCAGGCAAAAAAGCTTTAGGAAAGGTCTATTTAACATACTCAGATTACAGTAACAGTTACAGCTGTTGTCTGCACATATGTTCCAAAGTCAACTTGTCATGTTCTGATGTGAAGAGTGAGAACAGAGAAAGGCTGAGCAAAACTTCATCAGATAAGGAAGAAGTAAATTTGGTGGCTCCCACTCAAAAGCTTAGGAGTAGTGTGATAAGGATGAAGTGGCCTATCTCTGTTGAGTACTTCTTATAAGGTGCTTTTAGGCTGAAGTAACTTCTGTATATCACATATACTAGAAAGCCCTCTCTGATTCCTATTGAAGATCTCCAGTATCCTGTTCGCTGTTAAATGTACATACTGAATGCCTGAAACTGGACCACGGATTTAGGAGACATAACTAACTTCTTCCAGTAGATCAAGTGCTAAAACTTCCACAAATTTCTCAGATGCTGACACTGGTCTTGCCATAAAATAAAATAATTGACTGTCACATCACCTTTAAGAAGTGATATCTAGGTTTTGACATGTCAGCTGAGCTAACCAATCAGAATTAAGGATTTAGTTTTAGTTGCCACAGACATCTGCTAAAGAATGCAGAAAACCTCTGGGGCCTTTACTTTCTATACTATTCACTATCTAATTGTCTATTGAGACAGAAATGGTGAACAAATCATTAATGGTTATCAGCAACGTAACTGCAATTATGAACTGTTTGCCATTTTACAGCTTAATGCAGGCATACCTGAATCTCTGAAAACAGCAATAATTGCCACATATACTAAGAAAAATTGCAGCCCTTGCTTCCTCTGAGTAGCCAAGGGCTCAAGAAGGATGAAAAATAATTGGAGAACCAGGCTACAGCAGAATAAAAGTCACTGCTGAAAAAGTACAGTTTGCTTTCATTGCACCAGACAGTGCTCTAAATTGCTTGTGTCCAGGAAAAAACTCCCAAAGCTTTCTTCAAAGAGCCCTTGCTTTTAGAATAAAGCTTTCTCCAGCATCCTTAGTATTTCATAATCATGAGGGTGTATTATCACAAATAAATAAAAGACAACAGAGACAAAGGGAGAGTGAGCAATACATGTTCCAGCACAAAAAAATATCATTTTCTCTCAAAGCAGGTGATACAAAATTATACTGCGGGTAAGGCAGTACAAACTGCTGCAGTAATAATTAATATGGCAAATACATACTTGCTGCTGTCACTGCACTTTGGTTATAGTTTTTAAGAGCAGTAAATTAAGACAACCATGAAAGAAAGGATTAAATTCCTCCTGAGGAACGTTACAGTACACACTACAGTACAGTCTACTCCTCTTGACTTAATAATGCAAATCTTTCTGGAGACTTCTTTCTGCTTAGTTGCATACATCTTGGTTTTCTCGCTCAACCCAGCTTTGGTGGGGCAGGGTATTTTTTCTAACAGGATGCAAAGGACTCGAAGCATGAGAAATGTAAGGAGCAGAACTAAGGACAAACAGCAAATGTTACACCTACATCTGTAGTAAACAGTGATCAAACACTGATTCAGAGGACTGTGGCAGCACTGAACACAGCAGGTGTTTACCACCACCACTAACAGTATCACCACTGGCCTTCCATCATGGAACTATGCATAAGAGAGCACAAAATAGCATATCAACTTACTTGGAGTGAAAACGCTCGTAAAGCAGGAATAGGGATTAAGGCAGCCATAAAGAAAGCAGTGACATTGCTGATAGATGTAAGGGCTACGCTTGCTCCCGTCCGCTTCAAACATTCACCTGTTCTGTCCTGCAAAACAGATGATGTGTTTGCAATGTCAAGTGAATAAGGTGATGAAGGGGTCATACTACAGATATAATACTGTAAGTGACAAAACAGTACAATTAAATTCTGAATACAAGCGTGCGTTTGAGAATATGTCAGAATAAACTAAGTATAAACAGATGACACATGAAACGCTCATGTTTTTTGAGGGGCAGAAAACATTATTAAAGCTGATTCTAGCTTCAGAACACAAAACTAAATAGGCACTGACATTGTCTCAAATGCATCTGCAATTAAGAAGAATGTATTTTCTACTGATTGAGTAACTTGGTGTTCTTATTTTTCAGACAAAATAAGCATGTATTAACAGCACAGAGGCCTAATGTACCTACGCATCTTGAAAAAGTACATAACAAAACAAAAAATACAACCAAAACCCCAGGGACTGCACACAAACAAATGCAAAGAAATCAGGATAAACAGATTACTCTCTCAGCCCAACAGGCTATTTTAAAGTGTATGGAGGTTAAAGTATGGTGAGGATGTAGTGTCTGCATGTCAAACCAGCTGGAAAGAGAACAAAACCAGCATGGGCAAATATACATTGTTTTCAAATGGTTTGTACTTTGGATATGAAACTTTGGATGAGGGTAAAAAGGTCAATAAAAGGAAAGGATCATAGAAGTGATGACACCTTAGATTTCATAACATTAGTATGTTATGCTTTGAAATGTCATGGTCAATTATCAACACCAGAAAAGAAAAAGGGAGAAAAACAGAAAAAGTAAGACAAATTTAAGGCCATAACAAATAAGGTAACAGAGGATACAAATAAAAATAAATATTTATTTTCTAAGTTGTCCTCCTCTTTTACTTTAAAATCAGTGTTTTCTTCCATTAAGAGTACTCTATCTTATAACTGTCAGACTTGTATTTGAGTGTGTTCCTAAATTTAAACTGACTTTCATGGCAGAATTTGGATTATGTAAACTAGCCCTTGTAAGACACCTATAAATTAAAATTTCAAGACAAAATAAATCTAAGATACTTTTAATAAAAAATAAAAATCACAAAAATTCTATGATCCTAAGTATTGCTATCATTTCCTATTTTGACATAAATAAGAATTTCCAGACCCTAGGAAAAGCTATTGAGCAAAAAATGTGTTTTTTAAAATCATTATGAATTAATGCTGGATGCAGTTCATCTTATCCTATATGAATCTTTTTTGTTTTATCTTTTCCAACATCCCCATTTTGTCATTACCTCAAAAGGAATTCTCTTATTCTGTCCTGTTTCACTAAATGCATGTGCCAGAAGGAAAACATCATCTACACCAACTCCAAGAGCAAGAAAAGGCAAAACCTTGGGAGAGAAACAAAAACAAAAATCAAGAAGGTTGTTTTATGATCTGCCATGTAGCTAGACATTAATTGGCTAATTAAAGCAACTGTTACATTACACTGTACACAAATCCAAAGAAAAATCAAAATGAAAATCAAAAGGATGCTATATAGATATTCTTTTATTCTGGAATACTAATGAGGAACTTGCAGTATACCATTTACAGGTACAAAAATCTCACAAAAATTAATTAAAGTTTTGTGTAGACAAGGAGTATCTGATAATAATTCAAGTTATAATCACATTATTTTCAGAATTTTAACATCTTGATATACTCAGACGTAAAGAAAAAATGTGCAGCTTTTTATGTACAACTGGATAACTTCACTCACACTGAGACACAGAGAAATCAAATGATGCAAAATCTAGTATACAAATGACACAATTTCTGCCATTTTCTTTAGTATAAGTTGTCAGCTTGATCACTTAATTTCTCACAGCATAAGCTATGACATAGAAGAAAAGCACAAGTAAAAACTCTAGAGCCAAAATACTTTTGCAGCTTTTTTGTCCCTAAGAGATCCAGTTCTGTTCATTTACTAACAGAGTACTTGTAATTTAACAGCAGACTGTTGTCTCCTAAATACCTGAGTTGTGGCAGCATTAAAGGAAATTCCAATCAATGAGCACAGGCCCAATCCTGCAGCCACGGAGAGTGCAACCAACAAGACTCCTGCCAGCCCCACGGCACCCTGAGACTTGGCACAGTCCCACCGCAGCATTGTCAAACAGGCATAGGCAAGCTAAAGCAAGGAGGGGGAGGGAAGGAGTGAAGGAGTTGGCGGGAAAAAAAGCAAAATATTAAAATGGATCCTTCTCTTAACACCTATCTGACCCCACCCAGCATACACCTCCTTACAAACATTTTTAAACAGAACAGACTCATCACGCTACACAGTTTAACAGGTGACAAGCCAGGCAAAAGCTTACAAACTTTTTATTTTAAATGTGTCTAAAATGTTCTGAACAGCTATTTAAGGCCTGTTAAATTAATTAAAATTGAATAAATGTATTTCATTACCATTAGTAAGTAGCCACTAGCTACTCTAATAACACTGACATCAGAAAATGACTTTAGGATGTCATCCAAGGTGGTTGTAGTAAAAGACAGCACCTTCTGAGTAGAGTTTTGTGCAACACTTTGATGAACAACCTGTGAAAAGAAAAATAAAACGGTGTGACTGAAGAAAAAAAATCATTGCCATCTTCTACAACGCACAAATTAACTACTTCTGTCTGAATACTCCTGCAAAGGCTCACACCCCACACAGAGATTATGCTGATGCTACATAAATGTGTTTGGCGATTATTTCTTGCAAGCGTTTGGTTATCAGATGAGAATCTGTATCCTTCAGGAAAGGTTGCTGCACTTAGTCCATTCCGAACATTTAACTTGAATCCTTTTTATGTAACTTCACCATAGTTTTGCTGTGATATTAGTTTTGCCTTTAACCCAAGGCCAGCAGTCTCTTTTGCGGTTCTCTTTCCCTGGTCAGAGGAAAGAAGTGGCACAGTGTAAGTCAGAAGCTGGGACACAGGGACACTGTTACACAGCCTCCCTTCCCAGGATGCCATTAGGAGACCAGTCCATGGCGGGCTAATGTTTTTCAGATACCTTTAGAATAACCATGACAACTAAGAGCTTGTAAATTCCAGCAACTCTTTAGTTCCTTCTCAGCTCTAGCAAAGCAAAATTGTCCCAGATAGCAAAAAGCAAAACCTCCACAGCTTCTCAATCGAAGGAAAAAAAAAAATCCAAAAAACAAACTGCTCAAAAATTCAGAGGCAATGACTCAGTTCTAAGATGTGGTAAAAAGCAGTGACAGAATACAATAGATCTTAACATGATTTTATAGTACATCTAGGTTATTTTCAATTTTACCTCAACATACATCCTCTGCCAGGCTTCCAGAATTGCTGCTGCCTTATCCTCATTCCAGTTGATATGCGAAACATATTCATATCCCTTGAAGTGCTCATACATTTGCTTAGGAGTCATTAACTGAAACATGGTTTGCAAAGCTTGGGCACTGCAACATGGAGAGAAGGGAGAGGGCGAAGAGGCCTAAAATGAGCATTTTCAGGAAATTATTTTCATGGCATCTATTTTCATGGCATCAAGTCCCAAATGAGACCCTAACAGGAGCTTGCATGAGTTTTTAATTTAATGGGACACATGTTTGTATTAAAATTGAACAACGTATAACTATTCTACTGTGTATCTGGTGCAGCTGTACTGGTCTATGCAGTATTGAGGCTAAATCTGGTCTCACTGAAGTGAATGAGGTTTTTCCATTATTTTCAATAGGATCAGTTTCAGGAGCAAAGAATGTAACTCAACAAATCAGTTATAAAGATTATGATTGATAGACAGATTACTGTGAGGAAACCACAGGAACAGTTATTTCTACAAGATCTTGTAAATGCTGTTGGCAATTTATCATTTGAAGACCTTGGTCTTTTTCATCATCCCTTGGAGAGAAATGCCAGATTAAGCTCCTGATGCCAGACAAGCTGTGAGGAGTACACGATTTCATTAACTACCCATGCTGAATTTCTGCACTATACTTAAGGAACTATTCTGCTTTTCACTAGAATTTTTTTTTTCCATCAACTTGTTGAAAGAATTACCAGTGATTAGTGTGAATGTAAAAAAGCTCAAAATTCATATTAAAAGCTCTAGCAAAAGTTCTCTGCATTAAATATAGAAAAACTCAAGATATAGGCACACAAACCCAGACTCTTCTCTATATTGAACCTGAACACATAGTTCAGTGGAGATTTTGGAATTTTAAGAGAAGTAAAATGAGTGAGCACATTATGAATTTTTTTTTCCCCTTTTTCAAAACACTATCAAAAGTGTTAAACATTGTTCAAAGCTTTATAATACATTCTAAGCAACAAAGCTGCCAGGAAAAATCTGAGTGATGTACACTATCACTCAGTAGAAGTAGAGTAGAAGCTGGAAGCAATGGTGAGTCTTTAAATGTAAACAGCTGTCTAATCACTCTCTTAATTTCTGTTCTCTTAAGGCATGTTCTCCTAAATTGGGATTTGTAATGTACATGAAGGGCACACATTTTGTATGATCCTCCCTTGTGCCATAAAAAACAAACTCTAGCCAAGAAAAACTCTAAAATTGTCTTTAAACATTTGATTACCTGACAAGTTTACCAGAACTGTTCTTGACTGTACCACCTATAATCAACTCCTCCTGCCAATGCATGTATTTTCTTGACAGTCCATAGCATCCACCACTCAAAACAAGGGCTACATCAAGAGGCTAGAAAATATGATAAAAAAAAATCAAATGATGTTCCATAACTTTAGACAAACTGATACCCTAATTCAACACACAGTGTACTAGAATAACAGGTGTTAAATAGTTCACCAAATAAAGCTGAACAAATGAGTCAGATAGTTGTTGGACAGACAGCAATTTATCCTATGCTTGAATATGATTAATAAAGGGATGTATAAACTTGGGGCTGGTGACTTCAATTCTTCACAAAACTCAACAAAACTGGTGATTCTTGAAGGAAGGCTTCGCTGTGCTGTGTGAGTGTACTGCAGCTGCTGCATTCCAGCAGTGGCTGTGTCTGTTTGAGGCATCAGGTTTGCTGAAATGCCACATCAACTGCATTGCCACACCCAGAAAGTAGCTGACAACTGTTCCCTCACTCTAAATGCACAGCATTGAGCATTGCATCACTGGCAGAGGGAAAAGTTTGTGGCTGTGGGCTAACAGTGTATAACAGAAAAATTACATCACTTAAGAATACAAACTATATATTGCTTAGAAGAAAATGGTACCACCTTCTGTCCTCTGTGACCTCCACCCCCCCACCCCCAACCTCCCTTGAAAAGATACGCACAAGGACAAGCAAACTTACTTTGGTGGAATTTTTATTGGGAGCTGTGATTGGGCAATCGGGATCAGCAGGATTCAGGCAGGGTCGATCCATATAACCATGACCAACCTCCGCTTTATTCAGCATTTCTTCCCAGCTCTCCACTTGGTAGTTTATTTTCTTTAACTCTTCCAAGAATTCTAAGGGGTCAAAGTTGATCCACTGCAAAGGAGGCTTCCCTCTGCAAGAGAAACCAGAAGAAAATGACACACACACAAAAGACAAAAGCAGTACTGAAACAAGCATACTTTTAATATTAATATCTGCACAAATAATGGAGTTCTTTTCTTTTACAAGTTACAACTGTTTTCTGTTAAGTTTGCTTCATAAAATATAAGGCATTTTTTCAATAGATTTGTTTATTTCAGTCCAGCTGCAATTTTAACAAAAATATAAACTTCTTACAAAATGACTGTATAAAATATAATATTCAGAGGTTAAAAATATTTCCATTTGCAAGCAAAGCAAAAGAAATCACCAAGCACCTAAATAACAAAACAAAACAAAAAAAAGCAGCCAACTGCTGATTCAAAGCATTAGGGGTGGAGGG
>JANHGL010016554.1:78152-83152 GCA_024611195.1 Ceyx melanurus
TCCAGAGATGGAGACTCCACAACCTCCCTGGGCAGCCTGTTCCAGAGCTCTGTCACCCTCACTGAGAAAAAGTTTTTTTTTCCTTGTGTTTACCTTAAACCTTTTATGCTCCAACTTAATCCCACTGCCCCTTGTCCTGTCACTGGATGGCATTGAGATTACAATTTAGCTCGCCAATTTAAAAGGAACAGAAATATCACAACAAAGTAATATCACCAGCATCCTGGCACCTTTTATCACATAATATATCAATTTCTAATGTTCAAGAACGTGTTTAAAGCCAGTGTCCTGCATGAGACATGTCCTGAACTTCACCACCAACTTGACTGGAAGCTGGTCAAGGTACTAAATTTTTTACCCTTCTGAAAAGCTTGAAAGGAGTAATTGTCATTACAGATGTTGAGTTGCTAAGAACTATATGAAGACCACTGTGTCTCCCTCCCCCAAGAGCACTGAGCAGCTGTCAGCTGGTAACAAGTTTTAGTCATCCTTAACTTGAGGCAGACCTGAACCCATGACCTAGAGGTGAAAGGCTCTAGATCCCATTACCAAAACTGAGGTCACAGTCCCAGTGTTTCAGACACCACATATTAAAATGCTTTAGTGCATCCTAAAGCACTAAAGAGAAGCATCCAGAAAAACAAAACTGCTTACCTGTGGTGTACATTTGCACAGCACTGATGCACCCTCCAATGACATGAGTGAAACCACTTTTGTTTTCACTGGCACAATTTCTGAGAGATTTCCTAACAATTTGACTAACATTTTGAAATTCCTGGGTCATGCAATTCCTGTGCTCATTTCGACTGTGACTGTCTTACTTGCACCTTTCTCACAATTAGCATTCAGAGTATATGTGGCATGACATTAACATGTTTATAAAGAACTCTTGAATCTACCACTGAGAACTGCAGTCCCTTCCACAGTGAGTAGTCTCAGAAGTAAGTCTGAGCTCTGCTGCCCTAAGAGATCAATTCTAAAATAAGCAATGAGTGATAGCCAAAATTCATTGCGTGTTTATTTACTGTCCAGTAGCATAAAAGCATGAAATCTTTCTTCTCCATATCTTACAATGTTCCATTTCAGGTTTCTAGAAATGCATCACACAGCCAGAGTTGTTAGGCTTTTTATTTGATTTTTTTTTTTTTTACAGGACCACTAGCTTTATTAACTACTCAGCTGTTGCACAACTGTGCAACAAGTAGCTTAGTAGAGAGCAAGCACTCTCTCAGAAAGTTCCTAAAAGCTAAACTCTTTGGATAAAAAAGTTTGCCTACCAATGCAGAGAACAGAGTTAAGAAACCAAAGCCAATATTAAAAAAAACCAACCTACTGGCTTTGAAGACTAAGTTCTGTGACCATCTTTTTCATTCTATGATTCCATTATTTTTCCAGGACTGTAAATTGTAGCATTAGAGCAAACTAGTCCAACCTTTTGACAGTGACAACTCAAAGCAATAAAAACATACTTCTAATAGTCAAGGACACCACACACAATTTTTTAATTTCATCTCTCCAAAAGATGCTGACCCTCATTGATACATAAAATGTATAGATGAGTAGCCCTTACAATGCTTACACTTACGGCCTGAACAAAAACCAAAACAGGCAAACTCTGCAATTTGCAATCCCTGTTAACATCAGAAGCGGCACTAAAAAGAAAGAGCAAATAAAATCAACAGTGTACAGAGAAAGACAAGAACAGCCCAAACCTGGAAGGAGACAAGACAGCCCCCTGCCACACGATGCACCACCCTGGGAGAGTGCTGGGGAAAGCTGGAGATACCTTGCCTTCTCACTCTGCAGCATCCTCTCCCTGCTGGGATGTGAACCAAAAAGGGTCTTTGTGTTCATACCTCTCTCCCTGGCACCCTTCACAGCCTAGCACCCTCAACTTTACTGCTAAGGGCTTCCTTCTACTCCACTTTCTCACATAGTCTCTCCATGTGCTGTTCCCCTGTGCATCTCTCTTACATATGTACACAGGTGTTACTCAAAAACTACAATATGAAACTTGTCTCAGTGCTCTACAATGGCATGAAGACAAGCCAGCCAGCCACAGCTGTGCCTCCCTGTCCTAAACATGTACTGGGATGAGAAGTATTTATGCCTGCAACATGGCAGAAGACATTAACTAATGACAGCAATGACAAAATCCATTTTTACTGATTAAAGAGCACAGGCCTCCTGAGAACAAATCATAGCAGCCAGGTACTACTCACAAGGGATCAAAACCTCCTATAAAGAAACAAAGCTGAAGAGTTGAAGTTCTGGAAGATATGAAGATTACCCTGCCTCTTATTTGGCACAGGAAAATAATGCCTTTTTGATTTAAAGTTTCCTGCTGCTCTCTAGGGAGTTCTGTTTTAACATTCTCTCGGATGTTTGAGCTTGTCTGTGCTGCTCTTTGTCACCAACAGAATATAGGTTTTCTGCACACACCAACAGTATCAGTTAGTATCCTGACAGAAGGGAAGGCAGCATCTTCCTCAGAATTATTCCCCAGGCCTGACTGGCAGAGTACAGAGGTAAAACTGTTCACTGGGAGAAAGTGGAAAAACTTCCATGGGTATTTAAATTTAGGCAGTACAAGAAATGGGACTGGTTGGCATGTCCACTTTAAACTTTTAAAAAGCTAATTGTGGTGTCAGAACCACTATTGGTTTACACTGTTGATCTCTGAATTTACTAACTACTGACTGTAAGACATTACCATATATTAGATGTGTCTGATATTCTAAAGATGCTAAGGATGGTTCTCATAAACCTATCACGATTATATTTTTAAAACGTTTTGGCTACCTGCAATGATTTTTTAATGCTCATTTATTTAACTATGCAAAACGAAGACAATGAAGAGTGACTAAAATTAAGCCACCAAGAAAAAAAAAATCTGTTGAGAAATGATGGTACAAGAGCTAGAACACAGTGGCAAGTAAACAGTGTCTTAAAGAGATTACATGGTCTTTCAATGGGCTGTGCAAGAGCTCAATGAAAAATTATCATCTTGATCATGTAATTACCTATAATCTATGCCAGCACTGGACTACAAGCAGTCAGAATTCCATGCTGTATCTAGGTTTTCTCACACAGCATTTACTCTGATGAATAATGTATCTGTATCTGGGATCTGTATCTCTATGATATCCCATACACAGAATGTATCTGTGATGGGTTATCTCATATGGAATATGATGGTTGAGATAAGCCTGCACCTTATCATCTCCCTTCCCAAAGTCCAGTTGGACATTTTAAACTTCCTCATAATAATGTTCAACAAAAGGGCAATGTCTGTCTAGAACATCATCACATCCCAGTATGATTTCAGTATCTCTTTAGCACAATTAACTTCTAGGAATATCTAGAAATGATGTGATCATCTCAACCATTTCTGTCACATTCAGAATTAGATAACATCAGGTTCTTTGTTTTTTCCTTTAAAAAAAAAGGCTTTCAAAAAAACAAAACCAAACAACAACAAAGCATTTCAAAAGGCTGTTATTTTATCTCCTAAACCATCATTTGAGAGAAACTTACTCTTCACAAATGCTGGGCATGACTCCAGTGTTGCTGTTACAAATTTCATTAATACTGACATGATTATGAATAGAAAAAATAAAAACACACAAAGATAGCTTTTCAGTCTGTCACAATCTGACAAAGTTTAGAGCTGTGACAAGGACAGAAAGCTGTTTGCACACTTAGGAAGACAGCCCAACAACAGCTGCCTCTGCATGTAGTGGGAAACCTGCAATTTCAGGAGAAAATATATTTTCTTTCTAAAAAATAAATAAAAGCTGATTTTATATGTAGACATCTCCATTGCTCACAGGGAGAAAAACAGCATTTCTGATTGGATAAAATGGACAGATTGGTAAAAAAATAGACATTTATGGGTGTACTTCTTGGTGCCCCTCTGTGTTGGGATACTGGAAAAGTGCAGTAGAAACAAAACAGAAACAACAAACCAAAATTAACAAACTGAACACCACAAACTAGGAACAAAAATGACATGCAAGCGGCTTTGAAATATACAATATTACACAGAACCAGTAGTCACAACTGAATCTTTCCAATTAAACATAAAATGCAGTAGCTGCTTACTGAGCTGCGACACATGTCCTTGGTAACAGGATATGAGCTGTTCACCTCTGGGTCACTGGTTCTAATCCAGCCAGGAACAATAGTGACCACAAGTTGTTTACCATCTGACAGCTGTTTGCTAGCTTATGTGAAATGACTTGGTGGTCTCAGTCCATTTCCTAGTGGGCAGGTGTCCATATTATAGAAAACCACCCTCACAATTGGCATCCTTGTTGACCATTCCAACAAAGAGATTGAGGAATGAATGGGCACGGAGCGCTGACTATCCTTTCTTCCAAAGACATGGTGCCTTCAGATCAGAGCTAAGTCACAGCTTTTGGTGGAGAAGCCCAACTATTGAATTTTCTGGCTCAAGTAGCAGAGGAATAAAGAATTCTAGACTCTGTTTTTTCCTAGAAACCAAGGAGATGGTCTACAATGAGGAGAGGCAGCTGATACTATTGCAATTCTCCAACAATTTATGACCATGTAACAGTTTACACCCACTGAGGAACAAAGCTGAAATTTAATTTTTTGTTAATTAAAAAGAAATCTGAACACACTTCCTAACAGGCCCAAGTCCTCAACTGTATATGGATGTGACTATGTTTCCAGGAGTTCTGCTGAGAGGGGGTATGTTTCAAAGTCCAAACCTAAGGATTTTAGAACAGCTGAATATAATTGTTTTAAGCTACTTGAACTTGAATAAGAGCTTCTGCTGGGTAATATGTTAAAAACAATTTGTTGTGTTGTTCCACAGCAGTCAGCTTTCCTCTAGGCCCAACTTTTCATTTAACCTCTCAGTGCCCTTTCCTTAAATATGTAATTGTTTTCCTGTGTGGTTAAAATCAGTATTTAAGTCTTTTCATCTGTACTCTCGGGACAACACAAATTTCATCTGTACATGGAATAGCAGA
>JANHGL010016554.1:85652-95157 GCA_024611195.1 Ceyx melanurus
GAAAGAGCAGTTAATAGATGTTTATGCCTGATCACAATTCTCTCAGGTTGCTAGCTTTTACTGACAGTTGGAAGCCACACTAAACATGTGTCTTGTTTCTTGGTCTTAAGAATTTGCACTAGAATATAATACTTTCTACTATCTTCTACTTGAAGAATATCGTATCAGCTTCTAAACAGCAAAGGTTTCTTTTCTGAGTATGGGGAACACTTCAAGAAGTCAGTAGAGTAAGACTGATGTAAATTATATCAGAATCAGGCCCATGTCAAGAGGAAAGTAAGAGAAATACGCAGGAAATACCAGAAAAACTGGTGAAAAAAACCCAAACAAACTGTCTCCATGAATCCATAAACTTTTCTCTTAATATTACAGAAAAGGAAAAATTTAGGAAGGAAAATCTGAAGTTCCAGAGGATAGGCTTTTTGGTTGTTTTGTTGGGTTTTTTTCTTAATCTTACTGTCAGCAGGAAGGGAGAGGTTTAAATGAGTTCCTAAAGCGTATTTTTCTTCTGGGTATCTCACTGAGGAGATCACACTGAGATCTGCACCAGGATTACATTCCTATAGCTATTTAAATACAGTTTATCACATACAAATAAGTTCCTATAACCCCTTTCCCCTCTGCACACACCCAAGGAAGCTATGGCAATTCACAGATTTGTCAGATAACCCAAACGTAAATCTGATTACTGCATCACCCTTGGCAATTTCCTTTCAGGTCAGATTTGTGGAATCTCCTTTCAGCTAGTTTTAAATGTTATGAAATAACATGTTCATACACAAAATGGAAAAATGTGCAAATAAATCTCCTGTATCCAGAACCACATCTGAAGATAAGCACAGTGGAAGGTAAGTGTGTTAATGTACAGCAAAGGGTATTTAATTAAAAACAAGAACAGCTCAGCAATGTTTATACTCGAAAGTTGCAGTAACATACCAAGTCTTTCCATTACACAGCATGAGGTGGAGAGGAACCCTATGCCTTTACCTTCTAGTTCCCAACCTCTAGTCCACTCTCTTTCCATGTGCCTGCAACTTGCTGTTCACAGTACAGTAACAGGTTTTGCCTGTCAGTAATGGTCGTTACTTTAATATTTTACTTATTACATGCCTGTTTGACTAAATTAAGCAGCATCATCCAAAACACATCTTGCTTTTGAGCATCTCAGTTTCAATTATCTGCTGGTCTAAAGCACTACTTTAGCTGTGTTCTTTCAGCTCCAAAATACTAGTTGTGCAGCCAAAAACACAAATAACACTACAACCACTGTGCAAGCAATTTCAGAACACGTGGATTTTCCCCTTTTCTTTTTTTTTTTTTTTTTTTAAACTAGGAGATGGACCACCCCGCTCTCATGGCACAGAACACTATTTACATTGCAATACTTGACTGTGTAATACATCTGGCATTTTTAGGCAGGATTCCTGAGCTAGGGGCCAGAAGCCCTTAAGCAATGATTTAAGGGGGAAAAAAAAAAAAATCATACAACTTGACTTAACAGTGCTCATTTCTAGTTTGCTGCCCTTAGCTTTTGGTTACTGACTGAAAAACAGAAATGTGTCAGACCAGTACACAAGAGAAGGTTGTTCCTTTTAATTTATCTCATTGTTAGTAAAGGAAGACTATTAGTTTCAGGGCTAAGTTCCAGCTTCAGGTATATGGTTGTACAACACTGCAAACGTGCCTTAAAAACATCAGCTTTTTCTTCCACATGAGCAAAATACAGATGTTTTAAATATACAATGATTACTTGTATATTTGAAGCTGGAATTAAGTTCAGTACAATTCTCTAAAGGAGCAGCACCTTTGCAGAAAGTCAGGTTATGGCTCTGCTCATTCCCTTACCTCTTATATATTTTGCTCAAGTACTGAAATAACTAAGTTTTCCAAAACCAAGCAGAAGTTAAAGCCAAGACATTCAGTTGGAAAAAAAAACAAACCAAAAACACCAAACCACAAAACAACTCCACACATCAAAATAACTATATGGTCAGCAGTTTACATAAAGACCTTTTTACCTCACCAAACTACTACTACTGCCAAATTCAGGATGTTTATAGCAACTGGGGTGATACTGAATGAAAGTAAGAGAAAATTATATTCACAGATATTAAATAAACTTAGGGAAAAAAAAAGGAATTACAAAAAATATTTTTTAGATTATGAATTTAAAGTTACTCCTTGAAATTTCACTTCATCTATTTCTAGTGCAACACATAATGAAAATGTATTCCAAGTCACTCAATTAACAGCAAGGATGAATATAGCTTATTGTACCTTCTATTCACACTAAGTGGATAGTAAAATAGCACAGATCATGAAAACAGGAGCAGAGTATTTTACTGTTCCCCTTGATTCATGGGCACAGAAATGAAGTGGCCATTATAAGACAGTATGTGCTTTTAGTGCAGAAATCACACTTCAAAGCACTGTTTTCTCTCAAGAAGCACCATCTTGGGAATCTGTTGCCTCATGAATGTATCAACAGCAGAAAACCATGAAGTTTCTGTAAGTAATAATGAAAATTGTGTATCTTTGTCTTTCTGAACTCTGACAGAGAACTACACTTCTTTTTGTAGAACTGTCACTACGCCCTTAAGGAGTTTTACTAATTTCTTCAGGTTTCCACAGGTAAAGCAACCCACAAACACAAACATTTCCTGAATAGAACAAGGCAGGAGAGATTAAAGAAATTAAAAGAACCAAAGTCATATTGACAATAAATACAGATGATTAAGAAAATACATATAACTGTAGAGTGGATGCAAAGAACCATCAAGTTAATTACAACACTGTGCACTCCAGTTCCTGCTGAACTCCAAAAAAGTGCAGCTGGAACCATGTATATCCACACCATCATCTGTAGAGAGAAAAAGCACTGTGCAAAGGCTGGAAAACAACTTTATGCAAGACAAAATGCCTGACAAAGAACAGCCCCACAAGGTCTATAACCAAAGCACTGCATTAAGCAATCAGAATATTCTTTAAAAGCTAGCTGTGGGGCAGAAAACTTTACAAGCACAGTTTAACCTGAGTGCTCATAGGTTGAAGTGCATGATTCACTGTTAAAAACCGTGCATAGAAGTCCATGAGTGTCAAAATGAGAGTATGTTCCATTATACACCAAAAGGAAAGCAGTTGCAGACACATGAAAACTAGCATCCTAGTGGACACAGCTCCAATAGGTCATAGGGAGGTCAGCTTTGAAGGAGAAATCCAAATGAAATATAAACATGGCATTGTGGAAACCAGACAAATCTCCCATAGCTCTGTCCAGCCAGCATTAATCTAGGCATCAGCTGTGGTGCATAATCTAAACAAAGGGATCAGTTGGTTCATACATCTGGAAGCTGTCATATTTTGGACCCTCCTAACAGTTATCTATGTGCATCTGAAACATCCACTTGCATGCAACAGCCCTTAAATGTGTTGAGTGGTCAAGAACAGTTACATTCATACTATGTAGTACACTATGTAGTGTTACTGCTTTCTGGGAAGCCACAGCCAATGCAGTTTGGTAACAGTGCTTGGACCATTTCTTCCCACTGAGAAAATAAATCATGAAAATGAATTGAGTTTAGGGTGAAAAGCTAGACTTTTCCTTAATGCATTCTTTGTTGAAAGCAAGTTTGAGCACCCATGGCTTTTAGAACTCATTCTTGTCTGAAGCCAGTGTCTGCTAAGGAATAATGAGAAAAGAAGGCTTGTTCTTTAAAAAAAAAAATAAAAAAAGGTCACTTAGTAGGTATCTGGAGCTGGTAGTAGACCTCAAAACACTCATCACCACCTCCACACAGCACCCCAACTCCAGGAGCAGCCAGCCCTGCAGCTGAGCTAGCTCTTCTGACTACCTACATTTCTACCATTCCTGCTCAGCAGCAGTGTCATGTGGACCAACAACAAAGCAATGTTGCTTTTTCAAATGTTCTATTTCACTCCAGAATCTCTGTATCAAAATGTCCAGGCTCTACAAAGATCCTGACATACCTTCACACCCTGTTCAGAAGCAGCAAAATCCCCACAGTGGAGGTGACACTCCAAGCTCAGAAGAGAGGAAGCGAGCATGGTGTGGCACAGGCACTACCCTCTTAAATACACATTTCAACAGAGAAAAAAACCCAGATCCTTCCAAACAAGAATCTGTAGGGCACATCCTGGCACAAATGTTGGCAGCAGTGTGTTAAATTTCGAAAAAATAATGCAGATTGTCTGCAGCCTTAAGTAAATTTAACGTCTCTAAAGTGTGAAAGGCGGAAGGCTCTTTGCAACTATGCACTTAGAGCTTAGGAAGGGTGACAGTTCTATGGGAGGAGATGCTCCTCTTGCCCTTCTCAGAAGAGGCAGAGACCAGAGACATGCTCTTAATCTGCTGGGACTTTGTACATGAGTAAAGAAAGGCCTGGTGACTACACTAAAGTAATTGCAAATCCTGCCACTATGTTCAGTGAGTTGAGGATTTCACCCTTCACCTTCTCAGCCACCAAGAATGGTCACATGCAATACTTGGATTAAAACTCTTACAGACAAAAGATGAGTTTTAAACATTGAAGCTCTTTTGGTTTGGTTTTTTTTTGGTTTTGGTTTGGTTTGGTTTTTTTTATGTACAAACTTTTCATCATGAAGCAGTGAGGAGTAATGTGGACACCTCTCTAGCTGGAGCTTTACAGAGAAACTTATAATGGTTCTGAATTCTATAGCGGGCCCTTGAAAGATTACAATCAAACATCCATATAACTAAAATATTTAAATATATTTTCATAATAACTTTCAATATACAGAAACAGAGGAAGTTTAAATTCACAGGGATATAACAGCGTTCTTACCTTTTTACACACAAACATCATGCAGAGCTTAAATATTAGAATTGGATGTTATTTTCCAAAACAGATGCATGAACTGAAATATTCTTCCATTTTTGAACATTAAGTGTTAAAAAGAGCATGCTACCTTCAGCCATCATGTGGAAACACCACTACTTTACCATTTGAGACACGACATAATAAATAATTGTACTTCATTCAAACTAAACAGTAGACTTGAAAATTTTCCAGGTAAACACCTTACAATGAACTTCCAACAGCCACTGAGGAACCAACACTGTGCAAGACAGTATTCAGGGTTAAGTAAGCTCTTATGTCACCTGATCCATGTGAAACTAATGGATTTGGTGATGTAATCAGACACAACCCCCCAGACTGTCACATAGCCTACAAACCCCCTCATACTAAACAGCAGAGTAACTTCTGCTCTTCTGCTACATATACACTGTGCCAATGTGGTGATACAGGTGCAAGTGCATCTAAAATGGTACCATTTCACTGCTCTGCACATTCTGTCTTCCTGGAAGAGTTATACAGGGCTGGGTGAAGTCCCACTAACCATATTCAACCCAGAAATGTTACCTCAGCTCACTCACATAAATTTTGTCTCATTGACACAAGAAATTAATGAAGAGCTGTTCCTCAACTATTCTTTTTGCTTCTCCAAAGAAAACTAGTGTGAAGTTAACTGATGTCTTAGGCAGAGATTACGAATAAATTTCCATTTGCATTTGATCTTGCCGGGTTAAGCAAACAAGAGAATCTATGGAAATAATACTGCACCACTCACATACTTTCCACATTTTCATCTCATTCAAACATTCTTTAAATATGCTGATTCACATATTTGAAGATAGGTCAGCCATAAATACTACAGAAGAGTAACTTGATTTGCCCCTTTAGAGTGAAAGGAAACAATACTGTACCTAGCTCAGATCTTCACTCACCAATGGTTTCTGCCCTGTGCGCTCAGACTTAATTCACCTACAAGAACAGATCACTTTGTTGCAAGTGCCAAAGCTGAACTATGTGCCACTGTGGCCTTTTGTTTTTCCTGCAGGACCTTTCTCCTTCAAAATGGCTTAAAGAAAGCATTCTGCATGTTAGAGCTTGGTTGCCCTTGTAACTCTTTTCCCAAGAGGGAAAAGTCTGACTGAGCTACAGGTAGTGCAAAAAGTGCAGAAAGCAAAAAAAAGGAAGAACACCATGATCTTCAACCTCTTCAAGAAGAAAGTATAATGAACAAAGTGAGGGAGGAAAAAAGAAAAGCCACAGAACAAGACACTGGTGACATGAATTTTCATCTCTCCCATTATGATTTGCTCCAATTAACACCATTCAAAGCACTGCAGTAGCCAAATTTCAAGCTCCACTTAACAGAACCTTCTCTGGAGCCACAAAACTACCTTCTTTCAGAAGCAGAGTCTGCAAATTTACATGTGTGACTGCTGTTCACACACAGGGTCTTAGAGTGCCTATTAGAGTGGTAGCAAAAAAACATAACCAGTTATGGGCATGATTTCTTTTCCATCCACAGTACTTTATAGTTATGAATGGATGTTTCTAAAAGAACATCTGTGTCCAACAAAATTCAGTCACAGAAGAAATCAATGCAAAGCCTTTTTTGTTCTCTCAAGGGCATATGATGTATAAAGATGCTAAACAGTCTCCACAACTCCAGTATGCATGGACACCCACACACAGCAGTTCAACTATAGCTGAATGGCTGTGGATAACAGAACTGCCATTAAAATGCCAGTCCATAATTTGTTTGCCCAAGAAACTAAAACAAGCACCCTCCAGTAGCAAGGTATGCACATGGGGATGACAGACCTGCTGATGGGCTGAGGTGGGGCAAGTATGTGTCCCCAGGAAAGACACCAGAGAGACAGACTACAAGTCGGGAGCTTGGATTGAGAGCATACTGTGAGATATGATAATAACTGAAGTGCTCTGAACAGCAGCCAAAGGATTGTGCATTTAAAAAAAAAAAAAAAAAAAAAGTAATTAAAAAAATGTTAAAAAGCTTCTCTACAACACTTAGTGCCAAGAAACAAGCTGAGAGGAAAGCCACTTTGGTATCAGGAGGCTCAGACAAGGCCAAGAGTGCTGGCAAAAATTCTGAAGGAGAAAGACTACTACAGGAAAACTGAAAGAATGATGTTTTAGAGATCTGTTTTTCTTTTTCTCTATTTGAAAGTCTGCCTACCAGGTGGGTTTCTAAACTTCTTATGTAAATATTTCAGCCATAATAGCTCCAGGCCCAGACTACTAATCATTTATCTTGGAATGTGCATGGTCTTAAAACTCATTCAAACTTCACTTCACAATTTTTAATTAATTGTGTTATGGTTTTAAAATAACCGTTTACTTCCAACAAGCTTCAGTGCTGTATTATGTTCCATGCTCCATGGTATGCAGAAATACACCATACAAAATCAGTCTCTTTATGTAAACAGTGCAAATTTATTCATCATTAATAACTGTAAAAAGCTTCAGTAGCAAATCAAAACTGTTACTTGAAATGTACCTCAAGCAATCTACCATACTTGGCCAATGTTGCCCAGTTCACTTAAACTCCTGGTAAAGAAAAGGTAAAGCCAAAAATAAACCAGCTATTTTAATAAACAGGGTGATATAGCCACTGCTTCTACTAACAGAAACCTTGATCTAGGGGGTCTCTTAGTGTAATTATCTCCATGGAGTGTACTTTAAAGATATCAGGGCCAGGTGCATACAAACACAGAAAAATTAGTTTGGTCAGTGCTTTCCACTTCTCCATAGGAAGAATATTTTCCATAGTATCTCTTTCTCTACATGTTCCATCTCGAATTCTCACTCCTACTTCTGTCTGTAGTTTAGCAACAGATATATGTGGTTACTATTTGTTACGTTCATGAGAGGAACATTCACAGACTCTCTACTAAGAAAGCAGATTTTAGCAAGCTCTTTTCTGAACATGGCTATGTAGCGTTTCAACGGGAACAGCAGAATTTAAATTAAGACCAAAATTTTTTATTTAATCTTAATCAGATAGCTACTTTTTTTTTTCTCTCTAGAAATACAAACATTTCTAAATATAGAGTTTTAATTTTTTCTTTCATTGTTTGCTTCTGACATAGAAACTAAACTCAACAGATGTGAAATTACATAGGTCAGCTCTGTACAACTAGCTGCATTGTGAATTCACCTCCGTCATGAAAAGCTCAGTTATCAATCTCAGCTCGAATTTATACCAGGGACTTTCCCCTCTTTTCCCTCCAAGAAGCAATAATGACATGAAAAGGGGTCAATGAAGCAACTGAACTAAGTGGCTATTTCTCAAAACATGTTTTTTTCCTTGAGAACTACATTTTTATTGCTGGACTGTTCACACAGGCATTGTCAGACAGTAGTTTCCTGGTGATACATGGTTACAGAAGGTGCACTGCATTAATGGAATGGGATCACCCTTCCAGGTAAGTGACCACCAGCAACAACAGGATAATAAACCTCAGGGAAGCACACTGGATGGAACTGTAGTGATGTATTTACCAGTTACAGAAAACCAGAGACAAAACACATATAAGCAATACTTGACAAAAGAAACTTTGCCACAGGAACTTTAAAATATATATAATTTCAAAAAAGCATGAGGAAAAAAATAAGTTCACAATCGTCTGCACTAATACTTAAGATGCACAGAACCTAGCAACCACTACAAGCTCAGAATGCTCTGCCTATGGATAGGATCCTGCACTTTCTCCTCTGTTTCTCAGAGCTGTTGGCAGCAGATTCCATGTTTTACACACTGGACTACATGGGCCAAAGTGTTCAGTCGATAACACATTACCAAAACCAAGACGAGTAAACGAACCATGAACTTCATCCTGACCCCAATATGGCTGTCATCTGCAAGGATAGAATCTGGTTCTATAATTCAGCCGCAGGGCGGGACAGACCACCTTCATAACAGCCGCTAACTGTGTTTGCACTCAGCGCTAGCTTTTCCACAGACACGGCGAACTATTTTGTAATGACTATGCAGCCTTCCATACTTTTAGAAGCCAAATTCTACTGTGAGAGACTTTGACATAAACCCAGACAAACTACTGTAGTCAAGTACTTAAGTTAATGTTCTCACAAAAAGCAACCTAATGGCAGATTACGATGCTAAGTAAATAATATCCCTCCACCGAAAACAACAACAAAAAAAACCCAACACTGAAAAACTATTAAAAAACAACCTGGAAAATAACGGTCAGCCTAGCCTGGTCAGCCGTGTCTCTCTGAGCAGGGTAACCTGCCTGGGCTGTCATGTCCAGCCCCTGATGGACACACGGGGCCTGCGAGGGGGTAGCTGGAGACACCTCTCTGCCCAGTTTTTCTGCCCAGATCGGGGGGTGTCTGTTTCGAAATACAGACCACGAAACCCCGGTCTCTCCAGTGCTGCTTTTCTCCTTTAGCAAGCCTGCCTTCCTACGCCAGCGCCTTGGGGCCGGGCCTGGCGGAGGCGCTTCCCGCTCCGACAGTGCCCGCGGCCACTCTGCTACCGGCGGCCGCGGACGGCCAGGCCCCGCTTCGACTCGGCGGCCTTTTCCTTGTCGTTGTTGGTTTTTTGTTTGTTTTGTTTTTTTGGGTTTTTTGTTGTTTTTTTAGTGTTTTTTTTTTTAAATCAACTTTTGAGAAATACTAGATGAGGCTTT
>JANHGL010016555.1:0-21039 GCA_024611195.1 Ceyx melanurus
GAGAAGGAGACTCCACAACCTCCCTGGGCAGCCTGTTCCAGAGCTCTGTCACCCTCACTGGGAAAAAGTTTTTCCTTAGAGGAACTTGTCCATTCATGACCTTACTGTAATATGAAAACTCCAAAATCCTATAGGTCAGATATAATCTGTATATGTCTTGCAGTCTTCATAAAGTAGGAAAATCATCTTGTGCATCCATTGTAAAGATAAATAGAACAAAGGTCATACAAATAGGTTAGATACATTCACAAAACTTTCCCTTGTAATTATAATTTTGTAAAATATTATTACTATGAGTTGATTAATATTCATAACAGCTGTCTATTAGAAATTTTATCACAGTTTCCCACACTAAGTGTAAGGATGCTGTAGGAAAGCAAGACTTTTGTTCATGTGAATGATTTGCTACTGGAATGAAGTATTTCAACAGAAGAAAGGAGGAATGTGATCTGATCATGCTCTTTGTTTGTTGTCTTCACGTGTTAGAGGATTCTTTGATACTGAGGTATTCAGTCTTTCACTGTAATAAAAACCTATGTACTTTCAGTCTTGTGGATACATATAATTGAATAGATTAAATGGCAATAGGCTATTAGATTGCTTCAATTAAATTTTGTGCATGAAAATAGTTTTCCTTGCCATTACCTTCATCTGCTCTTAATGTATTTTCAGAAAACTTCTTACATGTGTCTGCATATATCAGGAGTAACTCCCATGGCCATTTATACTGGAGTAACACCAGAATGAAACTAGAATGAGGAGTGAAAACTTTTTCATGACCTCAGTTTAATCAATAATAAATTTGCATCAGTTCTGGCAACATTGAAGTCAGAAAATGGAATAAGAATATTTTAGAAGATGCATGTGGGTTAGTCACAGGGTACAGAAATCAAAGTAATGTACACCTGGGAGATCTGCTACCAAATGAGCTCATCTAAGCGTGGGTTGCAAATACAGCAAATCTGGCGAATAACTTGTCAGCATTCAGGATGCAGCACCAGAGACTTTTTTTTAAAAGGGGCCCAAACATTTTTCTTCTGCTAGAATTTTTGTAAAAGCAGATTCTGTATGTGAAAAACAGAGACAGACTGGGCACTGATTCAAAATGAGTTTGATAAAGGCCAGGAGCCATTCCATTTCAACCTCTTGAAAATGACTCAACATTTTTTTTATAGGGATTGGATTTAATGATCTTGATAGCTACTGACACATCAGTCTTTTCAGAATCCTTTCTGTCTGTATAATTAAATTTAAGGTTGGCACCAGGGAATCTGGTGCTCTGTCAGGTAGTATGTTTTTTCCTAGCCTAGAATGGAAAGACCGTACAGGCAAGGTATTATTCTGCCTCACTGGCTTGGGAGGAAAAGAAAGAGAGTGATAGTAGGCTTTTTGTACTCAGGTCGATTCAATTTTCCATCCACTAAGCTATTTATGAGGACAG
This sequence comes from Ceyx melanurus, assembly GCA_024611195.1. Taxonomy (NCBI): domain Eukaryota; kingdom Metazoa; phylum Chordata; class Aves; order Coraciiformes; family Alcedinidae; genus Ceyx; species Ceyx melanurus. Next base: position 1,442 of record JANHGL010016555.1, read on the forward strand.
TTTGCTGTAAAGTACTCTATTTACATATGTGGTGGTGTTTGTTTTTTTTTAATACACACTAGATTTCTATGTAAATTAATTTCAAAAAGGAAAGTATGTCATTTTCTCTTGTAGTGAAATCCCCACCATTTTTCTCTCTTTGTAGCTGTTGACAGGTCTTATTTGTCAACTGTGTGACCATACACCTTTTACAGGCCAGCTGCAAGTGTAGATGTATACCAAGGTTGGCACATTAGAAGAGACAAGGACTTTTCCTTCTAGAATACTATTTCTCCATCTTAACTTCTCAGTTTAATCACTGTTTCACCATTTCCATGCATACAAACATATAGAGATATGATAAGGAAAATATTGTTTACAAATTTAATGACTGCACAGATTGATGTTATTAACAAAATTCTTCTAAATATCTCCAAAACAAAGACCAAACAACCAACCAAACAAAAAAGAGTGATCATAATGGAAGTGAAATTATGTAGTATATTATGTGGAAAAAAATTAAAAACTTATACTTGTCTGTATAAGAATGACTTAAGACACATTGGAAATACTGCCTCCTAGAACTGAGAAAAGTGACTGCTCTTACTGCTACTGCTTGTATGTTATACATCTAGATATTAAAAAAATAATTGAGAAGCTGCCATGGCAGACAAGTTATTCCTTCTGCTTCACTGGGGTTAACTTGGTCTGAACCACTACATCTACACAGCTTCTCAACAACCATTGGTACTGAAGGCTTTACATTGAGAATTGGCTCTTGTGTGATAAAACCCCACACACGCTCTGCTCAGTGATCTCCTATGCTTTTTCTGTTTACAGCAGTTGTAATTTCTTCTTTGCTTTCCTTAAGCAGTTCCTTCTTGAGATAACTAAATGAAAGCAAAATCTCTTGCTTTGTGGATATTAGATAATGCATTTGTGAACACCAAGAACATATCTGTGTGGAAAGGTATGCAAAAAACCTCATCGCATGTTTTATAATATTATTTTTTAAATATATAATTAATTGTAATTATGTTAAGTAAGTTACTGGAGTAGCCTTGTTATGGAATGACATACTATAAAACAGAAAAAGTTCAAAGCAGGCAGTTCATAATATCTGCTCAACACAAACAAATCTAAACCATTAGACATCTCAGAAGATATGCAAAACAACTCCCTGCTTTAAATTGTTGTGGCAGCATGCAATCATATTTAAAACAAATTTGTGTTTTGAGTGCTACCATTATATGATATGTAATTGTTTTAATAATAGGGAAGTAAAATGTATTCAATATTCAGCTAGTTTTATTATCTCCTTTGGCCTTTTGAATGAATTCACAGCTTCATTTTTAAACTCTTTCTATTGCATATTCAGGCACTTATATTTTGTCAGACACAAGTTCTGCTTATCATTTATGAATATTTAGATATTCCATTGTCAGGTTATCCCATTACAAATAACCCATATTCCATTATTCTTCCAACAATGAAGGGAAGAATAAATGCTGGAAAACATCTAATCATCACATGAAAGCATTTTGAGGGGGTGAAATAAGAGGGAAAATTAGTTCGTGCTGTTACTAATAGTGAAAACCAGAGCTGTCCAGAAGAGGAAGAAACCCCTGTTCCTATCTGATTTGATCTAATAAGAACTTTGGAAACCTGGAGATATTGGACAGATTCTATCAAAGGAGACCATGTATTTCTCTCTCCTCAAGTTCCAATGATTGTCACATTTTTATTTGTCAACATGAGAGAGGCAGGAGCTGAAGGGAGTACTAAGTTCTTATTAAATTAAATCTTTGTTCAGGTCCCTTGGAAGTTCTCGGGCTCCTCAGATCATTGCCCTCCTTCCTAGCACAGAAATTTTAAATATAGGTCTGACTGACCATCTATAAGGACATTCAAATGTTCTATTCCTACTGGATCATTTTAATGTTATGTTTTTGTGATCTGAGATTCGATGCATTGGCTTGTAATTAGAAAAATCTAACAAACTGATGTGAAATATCACTAACATGAAATTTGCCCTCAAAGATAAGGTTCCCCTTATGTACTTGTTAGTATTTCTTCTTTCCCGAGACACTGTGATTTTGAATGAAAAAAAAATAAATTAATTGGTACCTAGGTGCTTTGAAAATAGAATCTTATGTGTAGTTGTTCATGAGCCTTGAGACTTGATTCACAAATAAAGACCGAGAAAATTTTGTGTCCTGTGTTTTGGAAAGCCATCTGTGCTATATTTTAAGATGTGTTAGTTAGGTGGTGTGTCTTGCTGAACTTACTCTTCTTCATTCCCCTTTGCAACACATTAGAAAAGCTATACAGAGGAGAATGTAGGAATTATTTTGTGTTGATTGAGGTCAAGAGGTTAATGAATTATTTCAATTATTTGTGTGCCAGGTAGAATCTATTTTAAAATACTTTAAAACAAAGATAATCTATCAAACCTCTGATAGCAAATACATCTTAAATACAAAGAAACTGTTCATAAATTGCTTGAAAGCTCCCTCATCCCTTTATTTTCCCACAGTTGTTCCCTCAGTCCCAAAGGTACCTGAGAGCCTGACACCAATGGGTGTCCACTCAAGACATGGGGACTGGTCATCTCCTGTGACATTTTGGGTTGAGACCAGGGCAAGGCCTCCCCCTTGTTCGTCTTTCCTTCTTCATTTTATCATATAACCCAGTGAAAGGGTTTGATTTTCTCATCAGACAGAAATTTATTTATTTTCTTTATTTCAACATGTTGAATACAGATTGATGTGGTTGTATTGAATATGTGCACTTTCCATTACAAAAACAAACAAAAAACCTAAATAAATAAACAATTCCCTCAAGTATCTAACTTTCTGTTGAGTTTGTAAGATGTAACTGTGGTGGTAATGGAAAAATATGAACTGATTGGAGCTTTCTGGAAGAAAATCGTTAAAAACATGGATGCCTTTAGTGTCACTGAAAGGAACTTAAACTGCTTACCTGTCCTGTCTTCAGTAGTAATAAAATTATTTTGTGGTTGTTGGAAACACTCCAAACTGGATATTGTGTTTTTCTTGTAAATGGACAAAACCAAAAGTGATCTTTCCTCATACCTTGTAATGCTGACGAGGACAGAACAGAACACAAAACAAATTATCTTTCCTCTCTTCCAAATCATGCAGTCCACAAATGAGGAGTGAAGAATTAATACATGTGTAAAAATTCTATAGTTTTCAAAGCATGAAGTACTTTTACAATGACTTATGTAACAACTGTTTTGGAACCATGGTTTATAAAGGGATTATCATGTTTCCTGGCTTAAAAAGCAAGCTTCCATCTTTTGACCCTGCAGAGAGCATAAACACAAGGTTGTTTCATTAAATTATGGGCAGCATGTATCATCATTTTAGAATTTACTATCCAGTGAATACATATATAAGCATGGATTTATAAAGAAACATCTTTCTGACAGTGTGTCTAAAATAAAACTTCTTATTTATGACCCATAAAGTCATAAGGTGATGACTTCATGGACTGGAAAAAACTCTAGATGTTTCTTTATTAACTAGTTTTCTGAAGGCAGTGTTAACCCAGAAATAGAAAATAATATTGCTGCTATCAAGTAATAACTAAACAGTGGGGATTTTTGTGCATGTCTTTTATTTGCAGAGGAAGATTTTTTCACTTTGGAAGTTGGTCATAGTAAAAATAACTTAAAAATTCAGGTTTGAACTAGGTGAAAAACACTTGAAACCAGCATAATGGCAGATGTTTAGTAATTAATTTGTCTGTAAAACTAAAGTATGTACAAAAACATACATGACATTTTCAAATTCTTCTTTATACAACTGTTATTTTCCAATTTTTGAACATTTCTGCAAACTGATTTTTAGTTGACTTAGTTTTTTAACTGTTTTACCAAGAGAAAATTATTTTGTGTTTTGACTTGTTTTGCAATGAATTTCATTGTACAAACCTGGTGGAATCATGATTAATGAGTATCTATAGATGCAGACAACTGTTTTGCATTTAAACCAGTTTGTATTCTTCTCCAGAAACTTCATTTTTCTGATGGATTTGTTGTTTGGGTTTTGGTTTTGTTTTTAAGGGGAAGAGGGCATAATTCAAAATAAATGGTAGGATTACTTCTATTGCATGGAAAACAATAAAATGTTGTGGCAGAAATAAATAACCAAGCCAAATTTTCTATGGCCTTTCAAATGCAGAACATTTGTCTTTAAATTACTTTCCCCTTTTCTTGTTGATATTGGTGATCCTGCAGAATTTAAACCGACGTAAAGTTTTGCCTTACCATTCATAAAACATAAGAGGTTTCATCTGGCTTTCTCATCAGCAAATTAGCTATGCAAGCCCATCAAAAATAAACAGGAAAAGAAGTAAAACTAGCTTAGTCAGTTAAATGAGTAGACTCTGATGATGACTCTATATTTGTAAGACCTATTTAAAAGACAAAAGCCAAATGTCAATAGACACTTTTTAGGAGATGAATCACTGCCTTACTACTCATTAAATTTTTTAAGTAAATGGTATACCATTTTAAGGACTTAAACTGGTTCAAGGGCTTGGCTGAGTTGAAATAGCTTAATTGAGTTCCACCATGTTAAATTAGCTGACAGGCAGTCTGGGACCTAATTAAGAAAGTCCTATATAAGCAATATCAGATGTGCTCCTTGTATATTATCTATCACATCTCTTATGTTCAGGAAGAAATAAAATGTTATTAGTTGTTACTTAACTCTGTAAAGCTAGCTCAACTCAGGGATGGTATGTATAATTTTGTTTTAGTTTATGGAACATTCAGTTTCTCTTGGTATTGTTAATAAGGTTCTGTATTTTCAGGTTATCCCCATGTAGTGCTGCTGAAAGATTTTTCTGTGATTCTACAGGTGTAGGGATTATTGTCAACAGGCTTGGCATTTATGGGTGAAAATTGGGTTAATCATGGGGAGAGAGGATTTTTCTTTTTTTTTTTTTTTTGTCATTTATGAACTTTAACATTGATAGAAGTTGAGGTGTAAGTAGTTTGAACTGTATATTCAGTCATTTCTGACATTTGTAACAAATGTTATTAAAAGAGACTCAGGTCTGCAGTTCCCAAAATCTGAAAAATAACAGATTATCTACTTTTAATATTAGAAAACTCATTTAATTTAAATCAAAACAGTTTCCTTAAAGCCTTAAACTGAAACAATGTTAGCTAAAGGGCTTTCATAAAAGGATTAATTCCATGAGAATTAACTAGCTTGTGCTTAGGTGTTAAGCTCCTAAAACAACTTCTAGGGTGAGTTTAAATACCTGAATTCATCAGTAATGCCATAGTTATGCACCAGATCAGTGCTAAAGTGCATTAGCAACACTTCAAAAAGTGAAGTATTTTCTCCTTAATTTTTGTTATAATAGGTCAACTTAATTAAAAGAACACTATGTTCTCTGAGAAACAGGCTGTCAAATTGAAAGTTGTATTTTTTGAAATGTTGGCTTAAGAAAAATGTAGAAGACATAAAATCAAGGAAATGTGTTAAGGAGAAGAAATAGAGACTCTCCTAGATAGATTTTTGTCTACATAAGATGAAAAAGTCAAATACTCAAGACTATTTATACAATAACTTGCAGTAGCTTTCTATGATTATGGAGACTGGACAGAGAAAGGTCTTTTAAACAAAAGCTTGACACTGCAGATATAATCTAAACAGAACATATAAAATCCTGCAAAATTGGTGCAGATAATGAAAAGAGAAGGAAAGCCAGTAATAGAGCCTGTTAGAAGAAGTTTCCCAAGAGGAAAATAAGGACATAGAACTTGTAAAGATATACTGCATTCAATTGGAGAGAAAATTACGTCAAAACAACCACAAGTCTAAAATTTGTCTGAAATTGCATATTAATAAATTGAATTTGACTGAGAAACATTGTAATGACCTTAAGTTTAAGCACTTCAATGAAAAGTCCTACTGAAATTCTATCACAAATAGGAATAGTCAGTTTTTCACTGTACCAGAAACAACTGCAAACAATTGCTTCATGTCATACACTTCAGCAGTTGCCATTATATTTGCTGCAATGCCAAGAGCTGATACTGTAGTGAAATCCAAATATCTAATATTAATTTTGAAGTATTTATGAGAAGTAAATCTTCATCAGTCTAAAATTATTAATTTAATAAAATGGAGTCCTGCTGTACTCTTCTTACTTAATCTGTATTGGAGTATTTAGGTGAATTTATATGAATGGTTTAAGTTCACTACTGTCTATTATTTTAAAACATTCTCTTAATCTAGATTTTCTACAGCTTAACAAGATGTTTTATGCCACCAAATTTGAAAAGGCTCCATAAATCAGTATAATAGTGAAATGTGTTCGTATACTCACAGAGCATTCTCTTCTTTAGTAATTTGTGCATTCTGCTTCAACGTGTGTTTGTATTTATATTTATTAAGGGTGTTATATATTTGATAGTGGAATTATGAACTGCTGATTCGATGGTGTACAATACGAGTTGTGATCTTACAATCATGAATAAAAGTAATGGGGCAATGAGAGATCCATTTGGAGAGAGAGAAAATAATGTGCAGAACTGTGTTTGTTCTCTGGTAAGGATAACAGCTCACCAACTCCAAGTCATGATTATCAAACTTGACTGCAGCTTTAGATATGCAAACAAGTGAAATCATAGGATCCCCAGAGACCATTAATTTGTATCTCTCACAAAGGAACTGACATGCTAGAAATGGCTAATTCAATGCAGAAAGGCAAGGTAACTTATTTATATCAAGCCATTGTACTGCACCATCTGTGTTTTCTGACACTTAGGAAAGCTATTGCTGTAGTTAATCTTGGTGATAAAAAGTCTATTTCAGGGAAAATGAGTGTAAAGCTATTATCCCTGGCTTCCTTGAACTAATTCCATAGCAACTTTGGCTTTTCCAGACGTCCACAGCTTAATGTTTGATACTCTATTCAAATAGGTATAGAATGAGGTGAAACGTGCAGCCTGGGTCTTAGGTGTAAGTAGCTTTTAAGTGCTACACTTCAACCACAAACATGTAAATAAAATCAATAAATAAAAAAGTATCGTAGCCTCATTGTAATTGAAAATAATTCAGTATCAACTTGTTGAAAAGTTCATTTTAAGGTTCCTCTAACATTTGACGTTTAAACCAGATGTTGCTTAAGAATATGTCTAGATCAGTGTAGCAGAATACCATCTCATTCATAGCTTTAAGCTATGAATATTTGGATATTATTGTTTAATAATTTATTTAATTGATAAAAACTATCTTAATTATAATTTTAACATCCGTAATTATCACTGTAATTTGATACAATATTATTACATTGTATGTTTATACAATTAACTTCAATATATTCTTCAGATGATACTCACTAGAAGATGTAATTAAATAAAAAATGTTTTAAGGTTTTGGTTTTTTTCATGTTTTTAAAATGTTTTCTGTCACATTTCCTGTGTTTATATTTCCTTGTGTTTATATTTCCTAAGTAGCTAAAGTACCTGTATTTGGACTTGGTAGTTAATGAAATCTTAGCTTTGAAACCTCCAGATAAATTTTACAGTAACTCACATGGCAAATATGTTCTAATGTCTTTTGATACACTCCTGAATTTGAATGTTGCATATCATTAAGCGCTGTACACTAATACTAGCATTATACCATAAGTCTAAACTATAAATTAAGTCTTGCCTCATTAAATAGTATCCTTAGTTGTCATAATAAAATATTCTTGGCTATTTTCTATAGGAAAATAAGATCTGGGTAACTTAGCTCTGAATCTCATCATTAGAATATTTTGAGCAGCATAGCATTACTCAAGAGATTGGATTAAATCTGGTGGATCTGTTCCTAAAAACTTCTCATTCCTTGTTTCATGCTGGGAAAAAAAAATACAATCTTACCCAATTATAAATATATACTTGATTTCACAAATAGTCATTAAGAAACAGATTTATCAAGTCTCTCAGCAGCTAAACACTCCTATTTTGTCACATAAATTAGCAGTCCTATTTTCTGGAATGCTGGCAGCTGACAACTTTCAATAGAAATCATTGTACAACTTAAAATAGAGTGTTTCCTTTAGTGTTGGTATCCCCAAACTGACATGACTGATCTTACCTTCCTTCAAAACCCATGTCATACTGAAATCAATTATGAAATTTTCACTGAAATCAAGGATGTGAACTGGTCTTTAACAATCACTGGATTATTATTTTGTAATTAATGTATAATCATCTTTCTTACACATCTCTGCTTTACACTTGTAGAATGATTTTTGGATCTGCTTTTCACAATATAGACTTTTTGAGTAGTAAAATGTTTTATAGGTCATACTCACATGTTTCAATTATGGGTTGAGTCTCACCCTGTAAGAATAAAGTATAAGACAAGGATAGATAATAAGTGTAAATTCTTTTTTACATCATCAAACTGTTCTTTTAATCCATATCAGTGAAATGAAATAGAAGTAAATTAACAAGCATAGACATATTTTCATGAGATTAAAAATAAATGCAAATGCTTTTATCACATCGGAGTATCTCCTTTTCTTAACTCTTTGTCATCACTGGCGGCTCCCAGAGATCACTGTAGCTTTTTGTGAGTCAGTCTAGTTGGGCAGTTAAAGGTACAGGTGCCAGAAATAACTCCATCTGGTTTTAATCAAATTAATTTTGATAATAAACACAATGGGAGGGAATAAATAAATAAATAAAGAGTGGGTTGGCCTCTATCCTGAGCAATGGATAGTGAATCTGTCAAAAAGGCTCTAGGGACTTTTGAACAGCCAGAATTGAAATTCAAACTGAAAAATCTTTTTTTTTTGCCAAGCATACTAGTGCAATAATTGCATGCATGTGAAAATGTTCAGTAGAAGGCTCCTGTTCTTGTTCAGCTCATCTGCTATTTACACGATGTTGTCAAAAATATCAATAGGCTTTTTTAATAGTAAATATTTCATTTCATCGTGAAAATTATGTTTGGTTTTTTGGTGTTTTGTTGTTGTTTTTGGGGTTTTTTTGCTGGCTCTGAAGAGGAATATTTTATGGCAAAGTTATATTTTTAATGTTTTTAGAGGGATATAACTGAATAATTTTTGAAAGAAGAATTATCTTGGAGTTTGTGTACCAGGCTGTAGTTAAGAAGATACTGATTTTCTCACAGTCAGATGAAGTGCTATAGGACAGCTTTATTCCTAAGAGTGCATAAAGAGAATCTTTCACAACTTTTAACTGAATTCAGAAGGACTTAAATAATTTTTAAGTACTTAGGGATATTGGTCACACTTGCTTAAAATACTGTTTTGTGTTCTTTCAGTATCTGAAATGATTAAGATTCTGAAAACAGGTGAAACTGTGGGTCATGTGGAGCTTCATGACAAGCCTCCTACCAAGGTACATCTTTGCTCCAGATTTTTTCAGAAGAATAGGTACAAACACAAAGATTTATTCAACTATTTGTTTATGTAGACCATTTTTATCTGTATAGCCTTGTTAATAAAGGTCCAGAGTGCATAGCACTGTTAAAGTTTCTTGAAGTGCAAAGCAAAGATACTGTTTTCTTTCTACAAATGAGGAGAGTTCTATTTGATAAAGTTCTAATTAAGAAACAAAAACTAAACTAAAACAAACAACAAAGCCAACCAACTAAAAAAGAACCAAAAACAAAACAAAACCAAGGAATTCAAAGCCCAACACACAATAAAAACAAAAAAACAAAAAACAAAAAACAAACAAACAAAACCCAAACTCAAAATAAAACAGAAACAGAAAAGCAAAGATGTTAAATTTCAGAAATAGCTGCCTTTTGATACAAGTGGGGAAAGATAACTTTTAATTATTCAGTTTAGTCCCTTGACATCTGGTTAATAAATATTAATATGTTAATTTCTTATGAAGATAGTAAATAAGCTTACTCAAAATGGAACAAAAAGTTTAGTTTCTTTTCATATACAACACCTCAAAAATATGTTTACTGCTTTTTGTCTAATTAAAAAAAAACCCCAAAAATAGCTCTCTTGGGAACTAAACAATTTAAATGGTTCATGATAACTGCTTATGGTTTTTAGCTTATGCTAAATTTTTTTTTTGCAAGGTTGCATATGTTAATAAAAATTGGTTTATTAATTAATTACATGGTAACTATTCAGTGGCATAAAAATTGTTAAATATGTCTGCATTTGTGTTCAGATCTTGACAGAAACTGAAGTAAATGCAGTGGCGTCTCAGCAGCATTTAGCCTGCTGTATTTGTTCTCATTCGGTAATAATCACAAACCTCAGGTGTCCACAGATCAATCTGTGTTCTTTGAGAGGCATTTAGAAGACACCGTTGTAAACAATTACTTTTAAAGTAGGAAGTATCAACAAAAATATTGTAATTCAGTGCCTAATATTCTTGATTTAACTGTCTTAAAAATTTATACTAATTTAGACCCATCTAAAATCTAAAAATATTAAGCTTTAGTGGAATATACCCCACTGTATCTCATGTGATTGTATGACAGCTTATTCCCACCTCATGTTTGCAAAAGACAGGAGGTCTGAGATTTAAGTGTTCATTGCTGCTTTACAGTTTTAGTTGTAGCATGCAGCTTTATAAACAGTGGTGTAAAAAATCCCAACATATAATGTTGCTTTTGATTTATAAAGAATAACTCCATTTATTCCTTCTTCATCCAATATATTTGCAGCTTCTAAGAAAAGTTTCTTTATTTTAGAATTTATGTTGGGATTTTTTACACCATCTCATGTGCCTCATAATTAATTCATTAAATCATTATATTTAGAAGTGCATGGAAGAATAAAAATTCTAAATAAAATGTGAAATGAGAGGGTTTTTTTTAAATGTTGCAATTATATTTGATAAAGAGCTCGATTCAGAGAGAAACTTTTCTTTATAAACAAAAAAAAAAAACAAAAAAAAACCCAAAAAACCTTAGCATAAACAAAAGGAAGCTGAAATCTTCAAAACAATTCCTAAGAGTTTTACAAAATCAAATGCAAATTTTGCTGATTGTAGAAAATAATGCATATATATGTATAAGGGAATATAATATATGTATTTATGCTCATCTTCACATTATTTTACACAATCATTTCTGTTTTATTCTAGCATTGGAATCTGGTATCTCCCATAACTCATTTTAAATTGAGAGAAGTTTGTCCATCTGGGAAAAAATTGTTCATGACTGTGTGGCTGTTTTCTGAACTGCAGCTTCCATATGCCATCGTAATAACATCACAAACCCAGTATTTTTGCTTTTCCCATTGTGCACAGAAAGAAACTTTTTCTTTGTAGCAGACAAAAGGAAATTGGAACCATCTTTTGACAAGCACTAATTTCATCATGTTGTAAAGAAAGGAGATAGAGCATCCAGACATGAAAGTAGAATTGTGTTAAGCTCATCTGACTTTCTCTGATCTGAATCAATTTCTAGATGAGCCATGAGGAAAGCATTTGCAACAGGGGACTGAATTGTTAGTCAGCAGGTATGACTTCAAAGACTGCACTATTAGAACATAAATTCTAACAGCTAATCTGTCAATAGCATATTGCCACCTCACAGTTGTCTTGGGTGGGATGATGGCAGTCATTTTTAGTGTTTCTAGGTCATGGATTGGAACAGTATCCTAGGAGACATTTTGACAGACAGACTAGGCAAGGTAATCCATGGCATGGCCTGTCAAATCAACAGTCCCTGTAGGGCATGAAGTGGGGAAGCTAAGGATTTCCATATACATTTGCTCAACTGCTCAGAGCTGTTTCATGTCATATGTTAGCATTAACTACCCTTGGGTAACCCCAGCATCTGCAAAGTACAGGACTTGATTCCCACTGCCCCTTCTCAGAATTTCTTCATTCCCACAATTAGGAGGTTCCCTAAGGATGACTTAAAAGTGTTTTGTCACTGCAGGGAGATGAAGGAAAAATGTAGACAATAAAGACACCTTTATTCTCCCTCCCTCCTTCAGATTCTCAAGGGGAAAACCAGACATGTGTATGAATTAACCTTTTTTTTCAACTTAAATATACCTTTTGCCACTTGGCAAGATAAGTATTTTAGAGAGAATTAATAATAAATGAGAAGGGCTATGTATAAATCATAAAACATTTTTAAAAGTTAATAAAATGGTTAGGAAATATGCTAATTCACTTAAGTACAAAATCAAGGTTGTCCTCATATATAGAATCATTAAATGCTTGCATTTTAGAGAAAAGTAGCACTGCTTTAACCCTTTTCAGGTCCAGTGAGGAGGAGGAAGAGGAGGGGGACCATGATATCCCTAGAGAAGACCTGGCATCACTAGAACAAGGCTGTATTTCCAGAACTGAGCCACACTCTGTAATCCCTGTGGCACCAGCCTTCCTGTGCTGTGGCACAGGCAGTGATGTGCAGCTGATAAATACCGGCAGATGGAGTCTGCTTTCATCACTCTAGCCACAGCCTAAATTATCCCAGAATGGAGGCTTAAAATGAGAAGAGATACATAATTAAAAAGTTGAGACTCCTTATCATCGTGTCATTTTAACCTTGTTCCATTAGCAAAAATAAAGTAAATCACTCAAGAGTGACTGTATTTGAAAGAGTCTATTTTAAACTCATGTTCCAAATTGCTTGTGAGTTTATTAATAAGATGTACTGGGGTTTACTGACATTAACTTTCTGTCACTATGCTTTCTGTACTGATAGATTGGGATAATTCCTTGTATATTGAGTTAGAGAACTACACTTTACATGCATTCAAATTGATATAATTGTAAAGATATTCAACAAGTTAATGAATATACTATTTCCATTTTGGCTTTTTTCTTGTATATTTCAAGTGATGGCAAGCATTTAAACAAATTACTGCCCTGCAGACACACTAGAGGCGATTAAAACAATTCACTAACTTCTTGGAACAGTATTGAAGTCTTTCCAGCTTTCACACATGGTTTTCAGTAGGAGAAGATGTTTAGCTTGTTAACAAAGAGACACAGCTAGTTCTTGCTGCTGTCAGGACCAGGGAGCTCATTGGAGTTCTATGACACTAAATGTCAGATCTTGGTTTAGTTGTGGCTATTACATATTTGTATATCTTTTTCAGGGTGGAAATTTTAGTGACTCATGTTTGCAGGCTATGCTAAAAGTAATGATTTATGTAATAAGTGAGGGTAAAAATGGTGCTATAGCTCACAACATATTCTCCAACAGCTCTGCTCCTCTGATTGAAACAATAGGTTAGTTTTCAGAAACAAGCTGGGTATACAGAGATGCTCAGTGATGATAAATATTATAATGTACTTTGTTCTGTGAGGTGCTTCTATGATATCTGCATAACAACAATAATAAACAAATCTCAAAGATTTGAGATTTAAAGGTCAGTAGGAGAGGTTATGTTCTCCCTGGGAGACAGGTCACTGAGTAGTTCAAATAACAATGTTTCCTGAAAGCTATTCCACCTGATTCACTGTAACATCTTGTGTCTAATAACAGTTATTGTAAAAAGAATATTAAGTACTGAAGTTAGATTGTTCTTGTTGGAAGTGGAAAAATTTTTTCTTGTTCAGTATTTTGGTCAAAAAACAAGAAAGAATGAACAAGATCATACTCTGCTTCTTGACAAGAGGGCAGGTTTCAAAACTGTATAAGGGACTAAGCAGTAGGTAGATATAATGTTGTGGAGTACAGGTATGGTGTAGCAACATTCTCAACACTTTGATGCATTGACACAAGACTTTCTGCCTTATTTCAATGTTAAGAAAAGCAGTTTCAGATATTTATGGTGCCATCATGTGGAGACTTCTGAGCATTGATAAGGTTGAATTAGAAGAGCCTGATTAGAAAATTAAAGTTGACCATCAAACTAGCATTGGTGAGCTTGAGTTATGAACAGATGCATGACCTTAAGAAATTATAGCTCAATTCTGAGCTACCAAATTTCTGACCTGCTTGTCCTCCTTGGGTAGCTTCTCGGGACAGTCACACAGTCTACAAGCATTTAAGCATTTTACTTAAACAAAAGAAATGCCTGTGCATTTTTTTTTCTCAAATGAGAAAGAATGTAATTGTCTTAGATCAAGACAAAAAAAAAATAATAAAATTAAGCAAAAGACCATCTAACCCACCTAGGGAGAGACCAAAACAGGTCTTTTTAATTCTACATAAATTTGCCTGCACAGGTGGCTGTGATTCATTGTGAAAGCCTATTTATGCTCTTTTATTTAGCTACATAGGACAAGTTGTTCTTTAACAATTCTTTTATGAGTATCCCATTGGATTATGCATGCAGAATGATAATTATTTTCTAGAGGGTTTTTTTTGTTTTTTATTCTCCCCCCCTGGGAAAAGGAAATGTTGAGCTCCCTAAATCTTCAGTAGCTATTTTTGCAGTTTTCTGGTAAGAGCATTTCAGTGTCCTAATCTATGTTTAGTCTTTATGGTCTAAAATACTCAATCTTCTGCTGTTTATAATGGAGAAACCTCTTGGTTGCTACAACTATCATCTCAACAGCAGATTATCACCTTTTAGATCTGTGTATGAGGTAATTTGATTTTGAAGATAACAAGTTGTCCTTTCATTTACAGGCTATGTTTGAGAGTAAGGAGGGTTTCTTAAAATGTGCCTACAGGAATACTTTACAAGGAATATAAATGTGGGTTTTTTTCTTCCCTGTAGCATTGCAAGCATGCTGTTAAGAAGTAACCTCTTAAGCAGGTTAATCTGGATAACTTCTAGGCATGTATTTTGTGATTCCACATCATTGTGGAGAAGAAAGCACTGGTTTAATCACTAAAAAATTAATTTACCCATATCAATTTTAAAAAGGTGATCAGTTATTTAGTTTATGCGTATAGTATTGTAAATCAAGTATTTAGCATGTGTGCAAAATGTTGGTAACTTTAAACAGATTAACAGGAGATTAAGATTTATGTAAGAGGAAGACAGAAATTTTCCTCTGCATTTTTGTAGAATTTTGGTGGAGTGATAGATAAATTTTGAGTGGACTATAAAAGTATTTTCGTATGCTGTACATCTCTTACTGCAAATATATGTTTTGCATTCCAAATAACTTTTTCTCCTGGGTGTTAATTTTGGAAGTCATGGCCAGAATGATAAGATGTAGTATGATGCATTCTATTAGAAAATAGTTGGTGCCTTCTGTAGGCAGCCTAGGAAAAGGAGGAATTCTATACTGGCAAAAATAAATGTCATAGATAAATTGCAAACTAGCAAAGAAAGTACAAATTATGAGGAAAAGAAAGCAAAATTATTAAAGACATGTAGATGTAGGTTTGAGGAACATGGTTTAGTGGTGTGGTTTAGTGGTGTCCTGGAAGTGCTGGGTTAATGGCTGGCCTTGATGATCTTAAAGGTCTCTTGCAAACAAAATTATTCTATGTTTCTATAAAACATGAAAAATTTTCTCTCTGCCCCAACCCTGAGGTGCCTGATGTTATGCGATTTAATTTTAGATTGCTTCACAGCAAGGGACTAATAGTGAATTTTCCTTATGTGAATGGAGTTTTAGTAATCACATCTTTAATTCTACAAATATATTTTCCAATAATCTTGAAAGGATTTGTTTCATCTGAGTTTCTTTATGTGCCAGTAACAGTATATAATCAAAATCAGCAAACTTGTGTACCTAGCGTGAAATAATTCTTCTGCATTGTGTTTACCTCCTGCAGTGAATCCTATTATAAAGCTGTCAGTTACTGCCTTCCCGTGGCATAAAGAAATCTTTTCTGACTCAGCAGGATCAAGAGATCCTGTTTTTTTTTTTTCAGGTTCAGTACTGAGTTCATGATAATGTGAACTGGTGTGTGGGGAAATAAAAATTTTGAAGAGAAAACACAAAATAGTTTGGTAATAGGATGCTTTCTAACAGGTGGCAAGACATTGTTTTTGTTATAATAATTGGGGAAGTTATATAAATGATTATAATGCAGATGAGAATTTCAAATATACACAATAGGTATTCTTTATCTAGAAGCTTTTTGCAGCCTATCTGTGGGATTCATGCATGTCATATTAATGGTAAGAGCAAGACATTTGCCTGCCAGATCCCAAGGGTTTATCTAAGCAATTTTTCCAGGTCTAAGGTTTGTCTGAGAGTCCTGTCTCAGAGCCCCAGCTGAGGGGCTTGTAACCAACAAGCTTGTGTCTATCTCAAAGCCCGACTATGAGGCTTCTGCTGAAACAGTCTGTTTCAGAGTCTGGTTAAGGACTTATGCTGAGACAGTTTAGAAGTTAAACAGTTAAGTTTGATTTATTAGAGCGATGGAGAGGTTTGGAATTGCTGTGCTAAATGCACTGACTGTAAAAGGATAATAGAGATCAAGTAAAGAATTCCCTGGTAACATCTGATGAAGTCAGAGGTACAGGCCTGAGTTACAGAGCTAAAAGATAATAGGAGTAAGAGGTATACTGTATCTTAAAGGCCCAGTTCTTACCAAGAAGTTGTCCCTGCCTTGGGTGGAGGAAGAGGAGTATAGCATGTCAACCATATCTGATAGATTTTCCAGTTTTCTCATGCCCACCCCACTCACATGTATTCCCTTTGCTATTTTTATATCCCAGTTCAGTCTGTCCCTGCCTTCTAAGTGATGTTTAGCATGATTTGGATGGAGAGTTATGTTTAGCAGGTACTCCTTTAGGATCATTATCATACTCAGGGATATAAGTTTAATATTAATTTTGACATTAATTAGGCAATTATCTGCTCAGATACTCTGGCCTTCAAGATTTGTTTGTGCCTGTTGATTTAGATGGAACAAGGCCATCTTATTTTCACAAGACTCCCTCCTTCAACCATTTGGCTGCCAGCTTAGTGGATCTCCAGCTCCAGAGATAGCACAAGATTCTCACAGTCGTAAACATCTCAACCTTTCTCACAAAGTACACTAAAATTTCTGTATTTCTGTCTCATGACAAGCTAGGCTGTTATGCCACAATCTATAACAACTCTAGTATTACAGTGTGACCACATATGGTTTTTCCCATACGTGTGTAGAAAATAGAATGTAAATTAAATCTTTATCCATTGTTACAATGTTTTGTTTTCCTTTTTAATTTTCATGTCTGTGAATACGTATTATTATCATTGTCTAGCAATAAGTGTTTACATATAATATTTCATAGGCTGGGATTTTTTATTTAAAAAATCTCATGAACTAGTATCAAGTTGTGTTACACAGGGTGGCCTTTAATTTACCATGCAGTTTCAAGGAGTCATTTAAAGCAAAGCATTGCCAACTGGAAGTACTTTTTAATGCAACTTACTATTTACACTTAGATATTATTTTCATTCCAGAATGTATATCATAATGTTATACTAAAATTATAATTGAAAAATCTAGTTGAAACAATTAGCACCAGAAATGCTGCATATATAATATGTCCTTGTATTTATGTACCTGCTCAGAGGTGTATTTTGGAGAAAGCTCTAAAAGATATGTCAGTGCCTTGGAAAAAAAGTCCTTCTGAGTAATCTGTCCTTCCTGTTCTTTTACAGGAAGTGTAAAATCTCTTATTTCCATCTTCTGCCTTACTCTGCTGGTAACATAAAGCTTGTGTTTCCTTTCATTCTTCAGGAAGTCATTTACATCTGGAGGCTGATAAGTCAGCTAAGGCTAAGGTCAGATCGATAGGGAAAGATAAAGGAACTGTAATGCCTGACTACGTGCCCCTAGCCTAAGATGCCATTTCTGATTTAAATGTGAATCACAAGAAAGATCAGAGCCATCTGATTATGTCATTACTTTAAATTTTAATCCTAGTCACAAGTGTAATCCACAGATAAATCATACCTGGTAAGAACTGAGTAAACTGTTTTATTCAGTTAATTCTTCATCTGCTTTGAATTTTACCAAAATGCATGACCAATAATCAGTAGTTCTCCTTAAAGTGGAATGTGTTTATTATTGAAAGTAATAAATGAGGAGCAGTCACTGTGAGCTCAGCTAATCTGGCTGTAATCTCTGTGCTTCTGCCTAGGATAAGTGCAAAGCACTACATGTCAACGTATTATAACAATTATCCTCTCCAGCATATTGAAAACAAAGAAAGATTCTATTGTTCAGTCTGAGAAGAACAGGTCTGGAAAACAAGAAACAGGTCTTTACACCTTCTTAGCCTTTTGTAGAAAACTTCATTTCCAAGTAGGAGCAACTTGCTGAAGATTTGCATGTGGTATTGGTATTAGTATAAAATAGGTTAGAGAGAAACTTTACGTATAATTTAAATTACACTCTTAGATAAAATGTAAACACAGTGATGGATTCAGGGAAAAATGTCTATACATGGTGGCAAAGAAATATCTACTGTAGCTACTAACCTGAAATATATTTTCCCAGTGGTCCAATTAACTTTATCATGTGGATCTAAAACATTTTTTCCCCATCAGAAAACAAGTTATTATACTCTAATTACAGTGACCTTGTTTATATCATAAACTCCAAAATAAGGTGACAGTTCTGTCATGTATTCCATGTAAATCATTTCAAAGAATAAACTTATAAAAGGCTTTTAGATCATATATATAGTGTATTAGGTATTTTTGAAAATGTTACTTTTCTTGAACACCTAATACACTATATATATGATCTAAAAGCCTTTTATTTATTTCATAGCATTTTTCTTGAACTCACATGTTTTGAGGGAAAATACTTCAGTGAAAGAGGCAGTAAAATGTAAATATAAAATTAGTTTGTTTTGCAGATATCTATTTTTGAAAAGCAGAGCAACCCTTGCTATTACTTATCTCTAAATAAAATTTAAAAATAAAGTAATAGAAATAAGAAAAAAATTTTCACCTGCCATCTCTATGACTAATTATATGATTTCCAGGGGAACCATTTGGTTTGTGGCAGCATAATTTCCTGAGTCCAGTGAAATAAATAGAAAAACTTATTATCTGATGGCTAAGATCTTCAGTAGCCATTTATGACCAATTCATGCTAGAATTTTAGACTTGAGGGGTTTTTTGCACTGTACTTAAAATCATTGGCATTTGGATAGGTTGGCAGGCAGGCTGGGATGCTGGAAATTTTAACAGAAGACTCATCACTGTTGAAGAACAGCTGTAGGAAATACACTTTGGTGTCCTTTGGGGTACTGGTCAAGGTACTGGTCAAGCCAGGTGTATTCTCATTTGCCTTGATATTAGGTTGTTTAAAATTAGACAGCTGCCTTGGGATAATGTGAAGCTTAAAGCAGACGTAGAGCAGGGTGCAAACTTTAAAAGCCCTTTGAAAGAATGGCATTTCCAACTAATTTATACCCAGAGAACTTTATTTAAGAGAAAGAGATGATCCTACTAACTGTACAGGTCACAGATCAATTACAAATTAAATAAAGGGAATAAAATGAAATGTCTTTCAGCTTATTTAATTTTCCTTCAGAAGGTCTTGAACCAGAATAATTTCTCTAGGAGAAGCAATGTATGAGATCACTGTCAGAAGTCCCAAGCTTAATTTGTGATTTCACACAAAACACAAAGCTGGATCTGACAACAGTCAGGTGTTTACCAGTCAGCTTTTGCAGCACACTTCAACTCTGACTCATTAACCTAATCACTAAACAACTAATAATGCCCTTAAACAAAACAGGTCACAAATGAG